>JBBPBX010000287.1:37662-61073 GCA_038048925.1 Garcialebias charrua
TACTTGCTTTTATAAATACTTAAAGTATTAAAGTAAAAGTACTTGCTGAATGTATTACCTAATGCAATGGTCTACAATATCATTAACTGTGCATACCGTCTGTATATTTTCTGTAATACACATTACACATTAATACACACTTGGACTTGTGATTCTGTGCATCAGAATTTCAGGGATGACCTGCAGAGTTAAATGCCATTAAGCAAAATAAGAGAGGAATGATTTTACCTTTGAAAGTTTTTATTTAACACAAAGTAAAACCAATGTGTCATTTTAGCTGCAGTAAAAACATTTAAGTAAAAGTTGTCTGACAAAAAAAAGGAGTGTTAGACCTAACAAAGGAACATCTGATCATTTCAACTCCAGTTTGTCATCAACTCTGGCTAAAATACTGTCTAGTCAACCTTGTAATGGGTCAATAGTGAACAATACTTTAACTTCCTGACACCATTTTCAAAACATGAACCTGGGTGTTGAGTCATTTGGAGACATCTCTTGTCTACTAACATCCCATGAACTGACACATTTTAATATTGCTGAAAGAATTTCTTGTTCAAGTTCAGAAGAAGTTGGTTTTCAAAGTTTTTTGAGTCCAGTCTGGCTCTTTAGGGAGAGAGAATCTGTCCTCCTGAAATGAACAGTCTTTCAATAGTCTTTCAATAATATTTCAATAGTCTTTCAATAATATTTCAATAATATTTCAATAGTCTTTCAATAATCTTTGAATAATATTTCAATAGTCTTTCAATAATCTTTCAATAGTCTTTCAATAATATTTCAATAGTCTTTCAATAATATTTCAATAATAGTTCAATAGTCTTTCAATAATATTTCAATAATATTTCAATAGTCTTTCAATAATATTTGAATAATCTTTCAATAGTCTTTCAATAATCTTTGAATAATATTTCAATTGTCTTTCAATAATATTTCAATAATATTTCAATAAGGTCATGGGTGGTGTGTATCTTCTGGCTGACTCTCCACGGTGGAATCCATTTTGGGTGTGTTAGTGGTGCTGTGGGTGCTCCTAGCTCAATGACGTTTATACTAGGATATATGTCATTGGTCCAGCTCTTCTTGAAGGCAGGTCTAATGTTACCTGTCCACTTCGCAGTGATTCAATGGACCAACTCCCCTCTCGACATCAGTTACTTTCAAGCTAACGACAAATAAAAAAAACGCAACGTGAATGTAACTTGTAACTCAACACATTATAGAAATGTAGTGTAGTAGAAAATACAGATACTTCATGTAAAATGTAGTGGAGTAAAAGTACCCACATTTAATTCTACTTAAGTAAAGTACAGTTACATGAAAAATGTACTTAAGTACAGTAACAAAGTACTTGTACTTAGTTACTTCCCACCACTGTTTATCTGTTTGAATAAAGATTGAATGAATGAGTGCTGGAGTACAGGATGCTCTCCACTGCACACCTGTAGAAGGAGGTGAGGACTGAACTTCACAGTCCAGCTCGCCTGAGGGAGTAGAGTCGTTGATGTGCAACTCTAAGAAGGACCAAGAAGGTCCTGGGTCTAAAACTCCAGTTTGGGTCTTTTTGTGTGGAGTTTGCACATGGGCTTCCCTCGGGTACTCCAGTTTCCTCCAGTCCAAAAAAACCCTGCGTGTTAGGTTGCCTTCAGGTCCAGTCCTAACTTGAAAAAGATTTGTTATCTTATTGGGATTGGCCTGGTGAAACAAAGGTTAATAAACAATTATAATAATGTGCTGCATGTCATCTTACACACTGCAACGCTTCTGGTCTTAGCCCACTTGTTCCTGTTCAGGAGCTGCTGCCTGTCTGCAGGGGTCGTCAGACGAGGTGCACCTCGGAGGGGTTGCCAGTCCGTCGCAGTGCTACACAGACTCAATAGTTCATGCTTACTCCTATAAGAACAATTTATGCTATAATGAATCTAACATGAACGTTTGAGAACCGAGCAAAAAGCCACGCCTGCACAGGGAGACCAGTCAAAGCTCACTCTGAAGGCTTCACTGAGAATTGAACCCAGAACCGTTTTGCTGCAGGGCACCAGCACCAACCAACTGAACCGTGTACGTTCACGTGTACATTTCCAACCACAGGAAGATTCATCAGATGTGAAGGGTTTTCATCCCGATGCACCGAGAAGGTAAATGTTTGTGGTGAGACACTGCCAGCCCTCAGTGCATTTCATTTTAATACAAAATATATTTTGTTATTCATAAATTGTTAATTTTGTACAGATTATACAGTCTTGATAAATAAATTAAAAAGCCTCCAGAACAAACATGTCATAATAAAATAAAATATGAAATGTAGATTTAGTCTCAAGCGGACGAGATGTGCTGCATTCAGCTGTTGGAGAAGGATGGAATAATGTGCTGAAGAGGAAACAGTCAGCGCAGGAAATATGAATAAATAGGAATTAATTTCCATGAAATGTGCATTTGATTACCCAAAGGAAATATTAAAATAAGATTTCTTTAAAAAAAAAACTTGGATATGATTATACTTGTTGTTAAGGTAGTGCTTGTAGTGATGGACACACAAAGAGGTTTTTCTTGTTTTGGCATTTTTTACCGTATTTTCTGCTGTACACGTCACTTGGCCGTCAAAGTCGTATCTATTATGCGTCACCGCTGACAACGCGTAAACGTGGGCCGGTGGTGTGCCAAAAATCAATTGGCTGCCATAGGAGCGTGCACAGGAGGACTTTGACAATAATTTAACAAGATTAACACTTAAAAACATTTATTTGTTTGCTCGAAATTATAGTAAAGTTGTGTCTCAGTTTAACTTTTCCATATTAAATGCACTTTGAAGGTCAAATCAGCTGCATTTCAAAAGCCGATACGCGGAAGTAGGAGCATGCATGGGAGGACTTGCTGTGCATTTCTTCAAAATTTAACCAGATAAGCACCTCAAACAATTATTTGTTTGCTTGACATTATAGCAAAGGTGCTTCGCAGTCCAACTTTTACTTAATTAATGCACTTTAATGGTCAAATAAGTTTCATTTCGCCCAGGCGGCGCAGTGAAATGAAGCTGATTTGATGGTTGCTCCAAGTAGCTAGCTTACTAAGGCAAGCCAACTGTGTCATTAATAGTCACTTTTACCTACAGTATTACATTAGCATGCCATACTAATTGAGTGCCATCTAGCAGCTGGAATGAAATTGGTCAGATCTCAGCTAAAATTTGGTTTATAAATAAATATGGGGGGGTGGAGTCCATAAATAAGTCACTTCAGCTTATAAATCACAGGGCATGCAAATTATGAAAAAAAAAAACTGACTTACCATATTTTCTGGCTTATAAGTCACCGTTTTTTTTAAAACTAATTTTCATGTCCTGTGACTTATGGGGCGAAGCGACATATTAATGGATTTTTTTCCATATTTTTAGACCAATTTTTGGCTGAGATATGACAGTTTCCATTCATTCTGACGGAAAAAATGGAGCACTACCACTTTCGGCCGCTAGGGTCCACCGACCGTTCCCAGCTCATGTGTCCGACAGAAGCCTCCTCTGCTCGGACTCACTCTGTCGCAGCACGGCCTCCTGCTCTCTGGAGGTCTGAACTACTGTTACCTTGTTAGCAAAATAGCTCATGAACCACACGACAGATTTTGATGAAACTTACAGAAAGTACTCACTGGATGGATATTTACAACGTATTAGCTTTAGGAGATGTTTGAGCTAAAATTCGATTTATTTATAATTTATTTTTGCAGCGTGCGCGACCGTTTGGAAGACGTCAAAGCGAAACTATTTAAATCCAGCAGATTTGACCATTACGTGAATTTAAGGAACGGTTAAGCTCAGAAACACTTTTGCTATAATGTCAGCTAACAAATATATATTTTTTAAGTGTCTATCTTGCTAAATTTTAAAGAAATGCATCGGTCCCACCCGTGCGTGTGCACGTAGCGAAACTACTTTTTAAATCCAGCTGATTTGACAATTACGTGCATTTATTAAGGAAAGGTTAAGCTAAGACACATCTTTGCTATAATTTTCAGCAAACAAACAATTGTTTTTACCGTGTTAATCTTGTTAAAGTCCTTCCGTGCACGCTCCTGTGGCCGCCATTTGCAGCAGGGCAAAACACCGGCCCACATTTCGGGTTGTCGGCGGTGACGCGTAACATACGCGACGCGTCAGCGGTGACGCACAATAGATGCGACTCATGGGGCGAAGCGACATATTTATGGATTTTTCCAATTTATTGGACATATTGGACTAAAGCGACTTATGGGGCGGAGCGACTTAAAGGCCGGAAAATACGGTAATCATCTTCTGTCAAAATGTGAAAGAGGATGATACTGTTTTTTACTCATTTCACAAGAACTTTATACTAACTGTTGAAATCAACACTTTTTCTTTTAGCTTTAACAGCTAAGACATGAAAAATGCCAGCAGAATGTAAAGAGCCTCAGAAGTGCTCCTACATGAGCGTCTGACGTTCATGAAGTCCTTTTGTTCCAGAAGTCTCTCCCTTTCAGCCTCTCGCAGTCTGCTCTCTGGAAATTGACATATTTTCTTTTTTCCTTATTAAAGAATTTTAAAATAATTTGATTTCTGTCAGGAACAAGCCGAAAGGATTGCAAGGGAGCTTCAAGTCTCAACCCAATTAGTGACCTCATTCACTGAGCACATCTCGTCTTTCTTTCTTTCTTCCTCCTCTTTTCATCAGTTTCCATTCACCACGCCGCCCCTCACATCCCTCTATCCTCTGGACTCTTTCTTCTCGTCTCCTCTGGACCTCCTATTCTTCTCTTCCTCTCTGTCTGCACAAATGAGTCCATTTTGCCTGCGGGGATGAGACCGCAGTGGTTAAATCAGATCGGGGCAAGGTTATATTTGGACTGTGGCAAAGAGAGGGAGAAGGAATAGAAGCATCAAACATCTGGGCGATCACAACGTGGCCTATTTCACATTGGCATCAATGCCCTACAGTTAATTTTTAGGTCACATTCATCTGACATTATTAAAAATATTAACTTTGTAAAATCCATGCAAGGGTTTTAGATTGATCACCTCACAATGAGAAACAATGGAAACATTTTGGACAAACCTTAAAAATAATGTTGTGAGAAATCTCATGCAGAATTGCCAGATGTCACATTCAGCGTATGTGCTTTGTAAAGCATGTACATTTTAACTTTAATTATGTAAAACCAAATAACTTCTGCCATTTTTGTGTTGTTGATTAGTCAATCCAGTTGAGGATGGCTGCCTAAACTGGATTGTCTCTACGCCCTGATCACACGAAGCGTCTGTTTTGGGTGAAACTGGAGTTCCCTTATCAGTCAGTCACTCGGTGCAACATAGATGCTATGGGAAATTGCGCTCCGCGCGATTACCTGAAGGAATACAATCATGCCTTTACAGCAGGGGCGTCAGCGTCACGCCAGAGACCCCGCCCTCTGGATACTTAAGGCGCTGACGCCCATCCTACTTTCTCTTATTGCCCTTCACCTCGCTTGAACCTGAACTCAACTCTCTTTGCGGGACTTCTCTGTTGCTTCATCGCTCGACCAGAGGTGAGCTTGCTCCCTACACAGGGTGTACAGAGAATTCTTCCTGCGTACTGCCGGGCTAGCGAAAGCTAGTCTGGCACATTTTACCTTAACCCCAAAGTTTTTTCTTCTCCTCTCTCCGCAGACTGCTTCGCTCGACGGCGCTAAACTGCGTCACATCGCTACCTCTGCTAACTTCGTAGCAGGCTAGCCAGCGAAAGCGACGCGACGAGGAGACGTCTCAAATAAAAAGAAAAAGGATTTTGGAAGGACTCGCTCGCCTTATCTCGGACATGCCTCCGGAGAAAGGAAAGCGAAAGACAAGACTTCCAAAAAAGACTGGCAGGACGGCGAGCCCGACCTCGCGCGCCTGCCCCAGCGGATGCGGTTTTTCCCTCTCGGCGACGGACACGGACACCCATGAGGCCTGTCCTGTCTGCCTGGGAATGCTACATGCGAACATAGCGCTGGATGCGCCCGAATCATGCCCACACTGCAGCCAGATGCTGGAGGCTGTGAGGAGGCACCGGGCGGACTTCGTCGCCAAAGCCATGGGCACTGCTGCGGCGTCAACAGACCCGGACACGACTGAGCTTCTCACTCCTACCCCGGAGCTCGAGAACATGGCTCTGGAGGACAGCACCCAAGGCGAATGAAGTGACAGCCAAGACACGCTGGCTCCTATCGGGAACTTAACAGTCGACTTCGACACTCGAGGCTTGATGAATGAGGACAAACTCACGATTTCAGCCTCAGGTGAATTTTCTGCTGATGACGCCGACCCTGAGTACGACGAACATGGGGGAGACCTCTCTCACACTCGGCGCCTGTGCTAACTGACTTTTGACTTTTGATTTGATTTGATTTGATGTTTATTCATTCATTTTAAAAGAACAATACAAGACAGTTTCATCAGATACAATAATACAAGTAGGATAAAATGAAGGGAGCAGAAAGAAGATGAAATCTTATTATATCTGCCCCTTATTTCACAGTTTGTTCAACCAATGATAACCTTCAAACTACATCACTTTTCGATCCCTGCTCTGTTCGACTTGTGTCGCAGAGCAGCGGACGTGCTGCAGATCCCTTGGCCAGAACCTCCACCCCGTCAACAAGTCACGAGGTTGGCAGGAAATTATTTTTACTCAAAACAGCAGTCCGCCACGAGGCAAAGGATGCCCATCTTTCCGGATTTCCTCACGGAGCTGACTCGCACCTGGATCCAACCCAGGGCTCCCATGCTGCTGCCGCTCTCACAGTTCCTCGACGTGGACGGGATGGATGCAGCGGGTATAGCCAACGTGCCACAAATGGAGGACACACTGGCATCTCACCTGGCCCCCAGGTCATCCGGGACAAAACCAACTTTGCCCAGCAAAGCCTGTCGAGCCTCGGCTTCTCTGCTCGAGAAATGCTACAGGGCTCAGGGCCTCGCGGCGCGCGCAATGAACGCGTCCGCCATGATGCAGGCGTACCTGGCTGAAAAACTGCAGGAGCTCCAGGTAACGACGGACAGACAGGCTGCCGCCGACCTGCTGGAGGAAGCACGCAGGGCAACAGACTTTGTGCTCCGTATGATGGGGACAGCAGCTGTTGCTCAAGGCAGAGGCATGGCTGAGGTGGTCATCGCACAACGCCATCTGTGGATGACTCTAACTGACCTCCCGGAGGGACAGAAAATTCATTTTCTGCACCACTCCATAGAGCCGACGGGATTATTCGGAAAAGCTCTGGATCAAATTCAGACCAGACTGGACCAGAGGTGCAAACAGGCTGAGGCTCTCCGGGTAGGCATCCCCAGAAGACCCTTCCCCCACCCCCCGGGAGTCAGCTGGGAGCAGAGCCCCGCAGCCTCGACATCATTCGACCACACGTGTCCCACCGCAAAAGCGGCCGGCATATGAGGCCGAGCACCGGCGGAGACCCGCCTCAGGCCGAACACGCCTGGAGTAAGAACAGATTTGTTCCCCGCCAGGCGGTCAGACACAGGGCCTTCTCGGCGAACCGGGACGCCAGACAGAAACGGGCCTGATGAACCAGGCCCTCTTCTTGACTTTACACGATCACCCGCCCACGTGGTACGGGCAATGTTGTTTTTGACAGCCATTTTGATTTTAGTTTTAGTCAAAGTCTTATAGATTAAAATACTTCTTAGTTTTAGTCTGTTTTAGTCATTTCTATATTTAATGGTTTTAGTTAAAATTTAATCGACAAAAAATTAAAAAATTTAAGTCTAGTTTTAGTAACTTGAGTACGGGTTTTTTTAACAGAAACTGTGAAATTACAGTTTGAGGAATTTTAATCCCATTTTGTGTGCACCTATATCCCATGTAACAGCCATTTGTCCCAAGCTCTGTATGTAAAAATGATTCAAACTGAGGAGCAAACAGACCTTTCCTGTTTCTATTGTCTCTCCTGGAATGCAAATGCAAAATCATCTAGGTGACCTGCATTATTATGGAGATGTTTGACTCTGCTTCTTCTGGCCTTGGGACAAAGGGACAGAGCTTGGGACAAAGGGGTTGTTACATGCCCCCCAGACATATGTTGGCCTGCATTCTCCAAGTTTCACTAACAGTACTTGTATGTGATAATATAATACTGTATAATATAATAGAATTTATCTGACAATACTTTATGCAGTTATTATAAATCAAGTCAGGTGTTTTGTCGACCAGTCATCATCTCGAAGGGATAGATAGTTTTTATTTTAATCACGATGGTTACTGAACAACACAATAAAAATCCACTTTTTGGATGAGTTTTGTACCTGGATGTGACAAACGCTGAAATAACTTCATTTATTTACTCTCTGAAGAAAAAGAACGGCTTTTTCTCCTGTGAGTGGAGTCACGGCTGACGTCACACAGTGAGCTGACGCAACCAATCACAGAACTTGTAGTCGTCATGGGAGTTGTAGTTCTTTCCCTCTGACCTATCACAGTGTGTCTCTACAGCCCCGACAACCAATCACAATACATAAACAAACGCCACGGCCATTTTGAACAGAAAGTAGCTATCAGTTAGCAAAAGTTTCCGGACTTTTCAACACATAAAAACGCTTATAAACAGAGCAGTAAAATTCTGAAATATAGCAAATCACATTCTACAGTTACACTAAGCTCAACGCTCAGCAACACAGCGATTCAACTGTCGAAAACAACGACGGACTCTCTCGGAACCGTCTCGAACCGTTCGGTCCACAGCAGATCCTGGACACACCAAACCACTGAGCAGAAAAAGTTTCTGACAGCATATGCTTGTTTACCCGCTTCAAATGCAATAACTACACACAACAGCACTTCCTCGCAGTTTTATAAATGAGCTTATTAGGCAAAAAGTTGACGCGGAGGTCAAACGTGAATGCGCTATTCTGTGACAAGTCAGCAGCAGTGAGTCCAAACAAACAGAACCAGAACCTGACTGACCCACACAGCAGCGACAATTCTATGACCCAAACAGCTTCAAACAAGGACAGGATTTATAAAAAAAAAATACATACATTCGGTTCTTCTCTTCTCTCACACTGTTGGGTTAAATACAAAATAAGTCCATAAATCCTTTCTGGGCAAGTGGGCTTGCGGCCACCGACCGAGCCCCTTCGTGCAGCATGATCTTCCATGGTCCGGTTTGAAAGGTGAGCGCGCGCCGCGCAGCGCGATGGCCATGCTGCATCAACACCGCGGTGGTGGGCGTGACCAAACAGCTGACTTTCCGACACAATATAATTATGAGCAGAAATATAAATTATTGACGGACCACCGACTAACATTTTCGTTCAGTCCCGTCTCGTTAACGAAAACTCACACACATTTCGTCACGTTTTAATCATTAAAGAGCAATGTTTATTTAGTTACTGTCTCGTTATTGTCATGAAAAAAGGGGGCGTTGACGAAAAATTTAAGTTAACGTCACGTCAACAAAAACATCACTGGGTACGGGAAATGATCTTTTCACGTCCAGACTTTGTTTGTAACATGGTACAAAAAGCTGGTGACTTTACTTTACGCACGAATCATGTTTTTTCTGCTGTGAGTGACATAAAGTCAAATATGTCATTACACATAAGCACGAATAAAGCTAAAAAATAGCCCCTCTCTGTTTCTTGACTCAAAAAAAACAACAAAAATAAACACAAAAACAAAACACAGTAACATCAGCAGCACTGCCCCCTCTGTTCTTCCAGCCGACATAAAGGGCGGGGGCCATCATTCCCCCCTCCATCACAGCTCACGGGGTGTTAGTCTAATCAATAAGCCCCAGCTGGGTGTCTCGGGTCTGTCTGCAACAGACAGTGCCAGAGGCGTCGGCAAACAGGCCCGTCGGTCTTCACAGAGACAGGTGAGGGGGGGTCACGTGTTCCAGTCCCCGCCCGTGGTAAATCACGGGGCTGGCAATACACAAACCAAACGATTCGGTGTCACGTCCGCGCTCCAGGGGTGCGCGACGACAGAACCTGGCAGCCCACTTTCTGGGCCAGCTCCTATTCATTGGATTCCAGTAAGTGACGGGGGGGGTTACAACAGAAGCCCACAGGCCAAAACCAGTGTCACACGTTCACAAAGGAAGTGGTGATGATACTGCAGCTTGTGTAAACACTCAATGCAGAGCAGAAATGGCACCAGGGCTAAATCAGATTCCTCTTCCTTCTAATCGAAGGGGACTGGACTTTCTGTCACCAGCCAAACAAAAAAACGCTCAACACGGAGGACTGTCTCGGACAGCTTCACATCCGTCTGCTGAAACTGTCCACTTATCCTCAGTGGGCGACGTGCCCTGCTCAAGCAATGATCCTGCAACGTGTGACTGCGCTTGCTGCACTGAATCAGTTCTACTATTAAAAGAGACCCCTCCATCAGGTGAAACACAGCCTTCCGGAAGTTCACCAGGCCCCAGGGCATTGATGAGACTGGGGAACAGTGATCCAGACCCAATTACGAAACGGGCTGCAGTCAGGTCTTCTCGTATCCAGAACTTGCATCCACTCCGAACCATGACTCCCCACAAGAACAGGAAAAACAGGCATTCTGTTCCGCTTTTGGCCAATAATGTCAGCAGATTGCCTCTGCCTCCTAACACTCTCGATGAGAGAGGTATGGAGGTGCATCTGCAGGAGGGCCTTCTCCCTAACCTGGTGGACCCTCAAAGGGCCACAGAAATCAGGACCCTCGAGGAGGAGCTGGCCCTGCCACCTGCTCCTCTCAGGGACCCACCACATCACCAGAAGGAACAGCCTCGCCACTTATGCTGAGAGCTGTGGCAAATTTCAGCTTGGAGGCTGAGAGGAACAAACTGGTGGCCTCAGGCCTGCCCGAGAACGTGGTAAATACCATTCAAAACGCACAAGCTGTGTCAACACAGTCTCTCTACGCCCGGAAATGGCATATTTTTGAAGTTTGCTACATGGAAAGAAATATTATTTCTTATTCATGTGACTTAGTCCAGCCCCTCACCTTTCTTCAAGACCTGCTTGAGAAAAATCTATCTTTCTCAACCATTAAGGTGTTTTTATCAGCTATTTCAGCTTGTCACAAGGGCTGGGGGAGCAGGACGCCTGGCGCGCACCCGCTTATAATAAGATTTATGAAGGACGTGCTAAGGAAGAGACCCCCAGCAGGATCTTGACCCCTGGATGGGATCTTACTCTGGACTTGGGGGCTCTCTGTGACCCCCCATTCGAACCACTGAGCAATATTAAGATAGATCTACTATCTTATAAGACCGCTCTGCTTCTGGCTCTGTGTTCGGCAAAACGTGTGGGTGACCTCCATGCCTTGTCCGTGCACCCAATGTGTACCAGGTTTGCCCCTGACAGGTCAAAGGTCACCCTAAGACCCAATCCTGTGTGTATCCCTAAGGTCCTGACTCTGAACCCCAGAAGTCAGGGGGCGGCCGTGGCGTAGTGGTAATGGCAGTCGTCCCCCGATTGGAAGGCTGGCGGTTCGAATCCCGGTTCCCCACACCATGTGTCGTTGTGTCCTTGGGCAAGACACTTAACCCCGAGTTGCTCTCGGTAGGACTGGAAAACACCTTGCATGGTAGTCTGCCGCCACCGGTGTATGAATGTATGTAGCATTCAATGTGTGTTGCACTTTGAGATTTTCACTAATGAAAAGTGCGTTATAAATTGAATTCATTATTACACTGATGCATGCTCAATAATCCAGGTAGAAAAATAAAAAAGCTAAGTCTGGTCCTCTGGACATTCAAAAAAACAAAACAAAGCAAAAAAATGTAGAAACGTTTCGTCTTTCGTCCGAAAGACTTCCTCAGTCTGAGAAGCTGTGTTCAGCTCAGTCTTATAAATAGCACCCTCTCACAGTGGATCAACCAGTTGGCTGATGACAGCCGAAACCAGCTGCTCACATGATCAAGGAGGACCATCAGCCTAACGATGGATCGTTAGCACCCTGATGGTTGTTTGCTATTCACAGAGGGCTGAGTGATACTAGCAATAACAGCATTGTAAGAGGGGACAGTTGAACCCGGAGGCCTCCACCTCTGTTTAATGATGGACGGTTTCTTTTCACAAAGATGGCCTCCTTTACTCCTCTCTCAAACCATCGTTCCTCTCTATCAAGGATGTGAACATCTTCATCCTGTGCGAGAGACAGGGTACCCCCTGGACAGGTCTCCAGTGCATCACAGGGACACATAGAGACAAACAACCTCTCTCTCTCTGTGTCTCTCTCTCTGTCTCTCTCTCTCTCTCTAATTTTTTTATTTCTATATTTAAACTTCTTTTGTCGTTCCTCCTATAGAAAGTACACCTGGACCTGTCATTCTGTTTGTTTGTTTCTCCTTCCTGTTCTATCAAACCCTAGCCAGTTAAAGCAGATGGCCACTCGTCCTGAGCCTGGTTCTACTGGAGGTTTGTTCCTGTTTAAAGGGATTTTTTTCTTCTCTTTCTACCTTTGGGTTTGCTCAGGATGGGCAACTGCAACAAAGTGAAGATTCATCGCAATCTGCTGCTTCCTTAGATAGATAACTTTACTAATTGGCTCTTCTTTTGTATGTGAATGATTCTGTACAGTGCCCTGAGACAACTTCTGCTGTGAGTTGTTGTTATATAAATAAACTGAATTGAAATGAATAATCCCTCCAGACAGTTCTGGGTCTGACCTAGGTTTCTTCCCAGTGAGACATGTCCAAAAATCTTCCAATCAGTTGAACCACCTCAACTGACTCCTTTCTATCCAGAGGAGCAGCAGCTCCACTCTGAGTCCCAACCCCGGATGACGGAGCTCCTCACCCTCTCTCTAATGCCCCTTTTCAACTTGCTGGCACTGTTCGGATCAGTTTGGTTCAGTTTTGGTTCAGTTCGGCTTGGCTCACATGTACCGGTAGTTGTTTTTCCATTACATTTCTGTGGGCGGGGTCCAGAATCCTACTCGTCTTACCGTGGCGGTAGTGTTACCTCAAGCTATTTACTAGCCACCACTAAACGTTAGAAGAAGAACACCCTGCAGGACCTTGTCTCACCACCTGTTGGCGGTAATGTCCCTTGAGCTATTTAATGCTCTAATCTTACTTTATTGCCTTTTCAGCTTGTTTTAAACCCATGTGTTTTCCATTTTGTTTCTTTATAATAAAGATTATTCTCATATATGCACAAGGTTCCTGTTAACATTGCTTAACACATCGATCGCACTGCCCTGTAATCAGTTAAACTATTTTTACAGTAAGGTACAGATTAGGAATTAATTAGGTTTCAATTGGCCCTGTAATATTAAAGGTTAGTATTTCATTAAATTTAAACGGTAATATTTTGTCAGGGATAATTCAAAGTCAAATGCAAATGGATAATTTGGTTTAAACTGTCCCTTAAACATTAAAAGTGTGTTTCTTTAAACGTAAAAACAAAGTATTAATAATTAAATGTTTGTTGATCAGGAAACTCGTTTGGGCATCCAAGAACAGCTTCATCGGGGTTGATGTTGACGTCTGTGCATCCTTGGAAAAGCTGCTGCACCCACGACCCGACATCAGGAAGGATGGATGGATGGATGGGTTCATGTTGACGTCTGTGCATCCTGGGAAAAGCTGCTGCACTACCCATGACCCGACATCAGGAAGGATGGATGGATGGATGGAGGGCTGTTCAAATCTAATAATCTTTTTCTTATGATTCTTTAAAGGTCAAATGCAAATGGAAAATATTCTTAACTTCCAGTATGTTTTTAAACAAACACTATACTGTACACACTTAACATTGTAAAATATGTTTAGGAAATTATTGTTCAATGACACCACTTAAGAAATAAAATGTTTATTATGAAAACTAAGAAGTGAAAAAAGCACAAAAATAAATACTGCATCCACCTAAATGATTTTTTTCCTGTTGTCTCATGGGCTTCCTCCAGAAGACACAAGTTGATAAATTCTGGTGTTGACTTCTTCGTCTTAACTGTAAAAAAAAAGAAAAACATGGTTACCGGTAATTCAGTCTAGAAACTGTTTTATATGTAGATATATTTTATAAGATATATGTAAGATATATATACATATATCAAATATCTCAGAAACCACAAAGCAGATATTTTTCAAACTAACACAGTGTAATCACAAGATGTTCATGTACACACTGTAAGCTGTTGGAGTTATTTGAATTAAAATTCGATTTTTTTACAATTTATTTTCGTAGCACATGTGACAGGTTTGGAAGTAGTCAAAACAAATCAATTTAAATCCAGCTGATTTGACCACAACGTGACATTATTAAGGAATTGTTCACCTGAGGAACCCTCGTGGTATAAAGCCAGCTATGAAATATATTTTTTAAGCTTTTATTTAGCTACATTTAAAAGAAAGAACGCCGATCGACCGCACGTGCACATGGCGAAACTACTTTTTAAAATCCTGCCGTTTTGACCACTACGTGAATTTATTAAGGAATAGTTCAGCTTAAGACACATCTTTGCTATAATTTTAAATACAAATAATTGTTTTTACCGTGTTAATCTTGTAAAGTCCTTCCGTGTTTGCTCCCTCGCAGCAGCCACTTCCTCAAACTCCAGTCCAGCCTCTCCCCACGGCTCGCTTCCAGCTCGCCTCAACCCTGCTCTGAAATCAGTCCGGAATCTTGGTGCGGCGCGGCGCATATGTGAGGTGGAAATGCTGTCCAACGCGCGTTTGGCACGCAAATATGACGTCACAACCGACCCGCGCCACCAAGTGGAAAAGGGGCATAAGGCTCAGCCAGGCCACCCTACGAAGGAAGCTCATTTCAGCTGCTTGGAACAAGGATTCAAACAGATTGTCTTGGTCCTGATGCAAACCTCATGACCACATGTGAGAGTTGGACTACAGACAGACCAGGAAATACAGAGCTTTGCCTTTTGACACAAATCTTTCATCACTACAACCAACCAAAGCAACACCTTCATTACTGTGGACGAGGCCCTGATCTATCTATCCATCGAATGCTCCATCCTACTATCATTCAGGAACAAAATGCATATACAGTATACTTAAACACACACCTCGTGATACACAGAATCCCTGCCAACCCAGAAGGAGCCTTCACCCAAATAAGATGTGTGAGGGTTTCTATGTGTTAGCAAAATATTTCATGAACACTGGATGGATGTCAATACAATTGAAGAAAGTCACTTAAAAAGCCTCAGTGTCAACCCAATCCAAGATGGCCACCACAGCCAGTCGATCTTAGCCAACAAATATTATTATAACTCTGTCACTTTACAGACATTGAACTAAAATATGTGATAATAACTGAGAGACATCCCCAACATGTACTTTAACAGATCTCCTGAGAGCTGTATTACGCAAGGCAGTGAGTGATATGCATTCTTTCAAATAGTTTTTAGTTTCACATCAGACGTGGATGAACTCAACAGTTTGCAGCAGGTGGCTCGAATCCAGACAGATATTCTTTAAAAACATGTATAATTTGGATTTTACAGTCAGCGAGGTGACAGAATCATTAAATCTGATTGAGTTATGAATGAAAGTTCCAGCTTCAACCTGTAATTACAGTAAAATGTCTGAGTCTGCCTGAGCGTATAGAATGTACATAAATTTGTACAATAGAGCACTGACTCCTGGAACACATCAGTCCAACAGATTTTCAGATAGACACACTAAAACAGGGCAGCACGGTGGCGCAACTGGCAGGGCTGCTGCCTCTCAGCAAGAACGATGCCGGTTGAAATCCCAGTCCGGGGCCTTTCTAGGTGGAGTTTGCATGTTCTCTCTGTGCATGTGTGTGCGGTACTATATCAATAAGCTGAATTGAATTGTTATATAGTAAATACAAACAGAATTCAATTATTTGAAGAACTCAATAACCCTTTATTTCTTTATTTCTCTTTGTTAAAATCAGGTCTCTCTTGTAAATGAGTCCCTGAGGCTCAATGAGACTAACCTGCCTAAATAAAGGTTGAATTAACCAACATTTTATTCACAATCAAACACAATAAATTTGCTGTGATTAAAATGAATTTTTTTTAAACCTTTTTAAGGAAACATATGAGGTAATTTTAAATTCGATGGCTTATCTCAAAGTTGTTAGAGAAACAACACAAGAGTGTAAAAGATAGTGGTGCAAATACAGGTAGTCCTCGACTTACGACGGCCTCGAGTTACGACGTTTCGCGGTTACGACATGCATCTCCATAAAAAAAAAAAAAATTAAAAAAAAAATTTATTTTGAAAGCAGAGTTCAGAGTTCCTTCCGGTTTTGATGGCAGAAGCAGTAGCTTGACAGCGGAAAAACACAGAAAGACCCGCTCTGGACAGAGCTTCACGGCAGAACCAGTACAGTACAGGCAGAGATTAAACGCTCTGGACAGAGGTTGATGGTGGTTTTACAACGGAATACAGCAGATGGACGGCAGAAGGACCGAGCTAACAGCGGTTTTACGTCGTAAACAAATATTGGATGGACGGACGGAGGTAGGCCACCGTACAACAAGCTCGTTAGCCAGCTAGCTCCCTTTATGTGAATGAGCCTGCTAGGGAGGAGGGAGACAATTCAACTTGCTCCTTGGTCTTTAAACAGAGGTTGATGGCGGTTTTACAACGGAATACGGCAGATGGACGGCAGATGGACCGAGCTGACGGCAATTTTACATAGTAAACAAATATTGGATGGACGGAGGTAGGGCACCGTACAGCAAGCTAGTTAGTCAGCTAGCTCCCTTTATGTGAATGGAGCCTGCTAGGGAGAAAAGAGACAATTCAACTTGCTCCTTCGTCTTTAAAAACTGTGTTAGGATAGGCTAAGTGCTTGGTAACTGTACAATACTGTACATTTTTTTATTTTTAGTATGTACGTATGTTCCGACTTACGTCGAAATTTGCTTTACGACGCAGCGTAGGAACGGAACTCCGTCGTAAGTTGAGGACTACCTGTAGCTGTTTTTTGCTACATCTTCTTTTAAATAGCAGTTTATTTTCACTTGTTATACTCAATTTGTATGCATCCTTTATTATTGTCTTTATTGTCAACTGTTGTCGTCATTCTTTGTTAAAATCAGGTCTCTCTTGTAAAGGAGTCCCTGAGGCTCATTGGGATTAACCTCTATAAATAAAGATTGAATGGAAAATAAGAAATAGCTAGAAGAACATTTTGTAACTAATGAGGAAAACTGTAGACAGGACCACTAAAGGACTTGATACAAAAAAAATGTTTTTTTAGAGAGGCAGAATCTGTCAGAAGTATCAGAAATAAAGATGGGCACAGGTTCAGCAGCCTGTCTAAAACAAGTGGAACAATTTCAGAATAAAGTTCCTGAATGAAAGACTTGAATCTCTATCATCTTCAGTTCATAATCTAAATGCGCTGGTGGTGTCGCAGAGGTTAGAGAAGGTGGGCCTGCACTGGGTCAACTCCCGGTACCGACAACATCAAAATGTTAGTAGGAAAGGTGAATCACCCACACCTGCCTCCACCCTCATTTGCCCCACTCTGAGCCCTTGAGCAAGGCCCTTAACCTCTTAGCATTCACCCCCAAATTCCAAAAAACGCCTAAAAAATACATACCCAAATTAAATTACAAGCTGTTCTTGAACCCTAAGGACTACAAACAATTGGATGGTGTCTTTGTAAAGATAAGACTTTGAATTTTTAGTTTCAGCAGTCATATTTGTTGTATCTGTTATTATTTTTTATTCATTGAAGTGAGAGTACACAGAAATAAAGTATTTTTCTAGCCTCGCCTGAAAATATTTGTATGTGTCAAGCACATGCACACTGATACAACAAGATAGTGATTTGAATTTCATATGACCTCAAAGACAGAAGTCTTTACTAATACAGTTTCAAATTTGAAGTCAATAGCATAAAAATTGAGGATTCTGTGCCTGTTTTTGTATGTGCATGTCTAGGCGGAAATTTGTGAATGTAGTACATTACAGTACTTGTGCCATACTGTGTAACACCTGTATTATGCAAACTTGAAATGTCTGAATATTTTTCTATACTTCAACATACTTCAGGATGGCTGTCTATTCAAAGCTTACATCTGTTCCATTCATATATTTACTCTCAAAATGATAGAAATACAGTAACATGACAGCAGGCCGCTCGTAGCTCGGGGACTACCTGTATACTGTATCTCACAAGAGGAGATATTTCACCCCCAAAGAAACTACAGCAGTGCTGCTGCATTTCCACAGCCTAAGATAAGACTCTGATAACACACACAGAGGTGTAATTATCTCCACAGGGGTTTCCTGACCCCACCAGGAGCCCTGCTGCGACACACAGAGCTGCGCACACAAAGGAGAGAGCTGCGCACACACAGGAGGCAGGAGCAGCTTTGTGGCAGATCAGTTTCTTTTTCCTTGTAAATCAAGCTGTAAAAGCTTTTATTTCATGTTCCCATCTAATTTACCCATGGCTAAAGAGCGATCAAAGTTAGAAAAACGACGCCTAAACGTCAACAAACACGCACTTACTGTGTGACGCACGAAGGGCGCAGCTGCGGGTCATGGCTCCAAGTGTTTCTGAGGGCTTTGAAGTAGGTCAAACCATGTCATGTGACATGTCTATCGAAAGGCAATTTCATTGGCTAAAAGATTGTGATGTCAAAATTAGCTCTCATTTGATTGGCTAAGACCCACGTGGGGTACAACAGGAGGAGGGTGCAAGCTAGCTTGTTGGGTTTCTCACATTTGATTGGCTCTAGAAACTGAAAAGTTTCACCCAGTTGGTCAAAATTGGTGTCAATCAAAAGCAGACAGCCTATGGAACACTTTTAAAGCGTCAGAACTTTCAAAGCTGCCATATTTGGGAAACCACGATCTCTTTTTGATCTAACACCTGCAGCTTCGGCTGAAACGGTACCGGGGCCGGGCCCGCGCCTGTTAAGAGGTTCCGGTCGCCATTTTACAATTGCCAAGTGCGGTCATTGGAGCTCCACCATAGAGGCTCCTGTCAGCTGGCTCTAGAGGACCGTGTGTCCGATCAGGGTTGCCTCATACGGATAAATTAGCTGGAAACACTCGGTCAACTCTGTGGACGTCTCAGGCCCGGAGGAGCAGCCGCGGATCGCCCCGCGATCGCTCCCACAACGCCGCCCGACATGCTAACGACAGCAGCTAAACAGAGCAGCTAACACAGGCGAAGACACCGAGCCGACATGCCGCGGAGGGGCCATCTGCGGCCGGGAGCTCGCCGCAAATGTCCGCCTGGCAGCCTAAGATGTCGGGGGACACCGAGCTAACGCGGAGATACAAAGCCGACAGCCTTTTTGAATGAACTGACATGCTGCTAATGGCGGGGCCTAACCGTAGCTAACGCCGAGCAGCTTGTTTTGGATGGAGGAACATCGCGGAGAAACGGCTTTCAGTAAGTTTTTTTTTTCTGGCTCCAAATGTATGAAGTTAAGAAGCTAACAGTCCTTCTTTTAAACAGTTTTGACCACGTGTGTGCGTGTGGAGCGTAAGGAAGCTGGGGGAGCTCGGACGGGTGCAAGAGCTAATACTAAAAGACGAAGGCAGGCTTTGACCAGCTCAAAGTAAGAAATTATATTTTTTATTTATTGTACAGTATTCATTTACTGTACATGTAAAGTTCTGTGCATGTTTATGGCCTAGTATGTCTGCTTGTTCAGTCTCATGCCGTTAAATATGTGTGCGGCGCTCCGTTAGCGGTATAGCCGCGACCTATGTCAGAAACGCGGACCTACGACAGGCACGTGTTTTTGGTCCGCGAGGTACGACAACATCGACCTAAGTCACACCCGTAGGTCCCAATCCCTGACGTAACTCGAGGGTTTCCTATATATATATATATATATATATACATATACTGTGTATATACAGGTAAGTCGGGGATTACCATATATATATACACACACAGTATATATATATATGTGTGTGTGTGTGTGTGTTCCCCGACTTACGAATGGGTTCCGTTTCTACGCCCGTTCGTAACACGAAAATCGCCGTTAGTGAGACAACACACACCAGCCACCACTTATACACATACATGTACGGTACTGTTGGCAGAAGCTCCCGCTAAGCATGGTGGATGCCTAGCTGCGAAGCACATCTTGCAAGAGGAAGATGAACACCCATTACTGTTCTGTAATGTACTGGACTGTTACCCATTCTGTCCTTGCTCTCAACGGAGGCAGTCGCAACCCTTCCCTCTCCTGTCCTTCCCCCCCACCTGCTGCTGGCAGCTCCACAGCAAAGCGCCTCGAACGCAAATTAAGATGGATTGGAGGTTTGGGCATTCGATTCTACAAAGAAGATTTCCACAGAAGAAGGCACAAGGGGAGCCTTTTCAACCTCACAGAGTGACAGAGGATACGCCATGGATTCCACCATGGATTCCGTGGATGTCTGGGTGTGCTCTGATGAGGTGATGAATCTTGGAATCTTGGATTTATGATGGCAGCGCTTTCCTTTTTGGCATTTGTGGAGCACTGGTCTATCGCAAAAAGAGGGAGACTTCAGCAGGACTTAATGCCTGGAGCACCCGACGTCTGGTCTGCGCTGTGACCTCGAGAAATCAGCTGTGTGCGAGCTTATTCGGGGGGTGAAGCGATCAACCTTGGTTTTAGGACTCTGTTCGCTGTGGTCAACATCAGAATTCAGCTGTTTGAGAGCTTATCCAGAGGGTGAGCTGGTCACCCTTGGACTTAGGACTCGGGTCGCTGTGGTCAACATCTGAGGTCAGAGTTGGATCAGTGGGAAAAAAGTCCCGAATTGGATCATATGAACAGAATCGCCCTTACAGACTGAAGGCTGCTGAAATTACAAAGTGTGCCTGATGTAAAAATATTTGTAATTCTTATCTGGCTCCCTTGGAAACAGCCTTGGAAAAGGCTGGATATCTAATTTCTCCTGAGACGTGGCTACTGTGGAAAAAAGCTGTCCTTGTCTTGTCTGCCCCCCCCGGAGAACTTTTCTATGAGCGTTATCGGAGGCATCCGGAATGTATCATGGACAGATCCTCCCTGCCTCAGTTTCAACCTGCAACATGTAACTGTCATAAATGTGCTTATGATATGGTTTTTACTGGGTCATGCGGTGTCTTGCAGACAAAATGTGATTCATTTTTTTTATATCAACGCTGTAACCCCCATGGTTTCTTTCCCTGTTTTCCCACCTTTGACCTTCATCCTGAGACGGATGAGAGAGGCCGCGCTGAAGAACATGTCATGTGTTTTGATAAGGCAGCAGCTTTTCACACTCAAAACCCTCTCCTGGATGACTGTGAATACATAATCACGCTGTATCGATGAAAATTGGTGCAATGTTAATAAATGTTCTTGAATCTTGAATCTTGAATCTTGATAGAATTAAATAAGCATATTTTGGTGACCGGAATGAACCAGACATGGAGGAAGATGAAAATGTTAAACTTCTTTTCAGCTTCAATCTCCACACCACGTTGAGAAAAGTTCTACACCTCACGTGTTATTACAAAAACACCATCGATGAGATAAAACAGTGTGCTATAAACGTTTTTGAAGCTCACATGTAAAGCAAAACACCCTCAGAAGTGTACCCAGGTCAAAAGGTCAAACCCCAGTCGCTAAAAATAGATGAGGTTCCCTCTCCTACAGAAAGCGAGAATAAACAAGATTTTCAAACTAACAAACAACGAAATGTTAGTGCCAGCTGGTACAGTGACACAAAAAGGTTTTAAGGGAGCCCTGCTCCTTGTGCATCTCAGATTGAGAAGTCTGAGACAAGCAAAAAACCACAACAGGTGTGTAAGTGTTGCTGAAAAGATTTATGCATTAAAAGGGGAATTAATATTTGTTTTTTAGTAGTTAGAATATTTTGGGTTTAATTTGTTTTGCTCATACCTTGAGAATGTGACATTTTGTACAAGATGCATTTATTCTGTAGTGAAGGATTATTTTGTTTGTTAGTACCGTTATCGCGAGATTTGTGTGAACGGAAGAGAGTGGCGAGATCACGGTACTCGACACCCCCCCCACATACACACACTCACCTAGAGAACGAGAGGCGCGCAGCCAGCAGCTTAAGACTGTTCACTAACTTAAAAGGTATTTATAACTGTTGTAATACATCGTACATCCGTCAGTCATGATGTTCTAATATTTTATATGTTTATTAAGAATGCATAAGACAAGAAACGCTCGCTTAGGACTTCTTTGACTTCTTTAATGACGAACGACCACGAGGTACCGTATTCCCTTTGTTAAAGCATGTTTACTCATTTCTCAGTACTGTACCCAAAGCATTGTGTTTTATTTCTGTACTTTCTGTCTTATTTCTGTAGTTTTTCATGGCATTCAATAAAGGTGCCCGTCTGAACAAAAAGCCGTGCTCTGTGTCGTCATTGAGGACGTTACAGTGAAAAACTCTACCGCCACCTGCCGGCGAGAAAGAAAGGGCATGTGTGCAGCTGAACGATGATACTGCGGTGGTACAAACACAAGAGGGTGCCACCTCCTAAGCAACGCACACAAGCAGCCAAGCCCAACGAATGCAACTGAATAAAGGTGGAAATTAACAAAAGGACAATGTTTAAACAGAATAAGTGGTTAAGTTCAAAATTAAGTTCAAAGCCACAGTAAGTCTCTGTAACAACTTTGTCAAAGAATAACTAATTTCTACTGGACTTCAAAGTGATTTATTGTTGTTTAAAGGGGACCACACATGCAAAATTCACTTTTTAATGTTTTTTTACTCAACTTTGGGTATTTACTTCATAAAAAAACAGTCCTTGTGCCAAAAAAATGCACCCAGTGGTTTATTTACTCTAAGTAGATTTATTTGTCTGTGATTAAAAACGCTCCGTTTCACACTTCCTGCGGTTTGTGACGTCACAAACCGTAGCCAATCACCTCAAACCTGAGTCCAGCCCCTCACCTAGCAACCCCTGGTGATGCTCCACCCACTTGAGTATAAAAGATGTCACGGTTGCCTAGCGGTTTAGGAGCTGACCTGGCGGTCATTTATTCATTTATTTAGCCCATGGGGGGCTAGGGGTTTGCCCTGCTCCAGCCATGCAGCACATCTCGAGTAAAACCAGAATGTTTTATTACCTTGTTTGAATGAACTCTGTCTCGTTGAAACTGTGCACACACACTCTCGCGGTTTGGACTTGTTTCTTATATGATGAAGGACTACTTTTGCACAACTGTCAGTTTGGTTGAGCGGTTACGACACTTGAGCGCCACGCAGGAGAGCGGAGATCGCATCCTGTCAACGGCATCTTTCCCCCCTTTTTTTTAAAGCCTTTTGTTTCGGAGAAATCGGGGTGAGACTAGATATATACATCGACATAATAATACTTTATAATTGTTATTTTTACGTTTTAGTTCAATTTTTAGTGTAATATCGCTCCCAACGCGCAGCCGGCAGAAAACTGTGCACACACACACTCTCTCGCGGGGCGACAGTCTGTACCATCAAGCACCACTGATCGATATATTTTCAGATTAGCA
>JBBPBX010000287.1:61304-90972 GCA_038048925.1 Garcialebias charrua
TCCGAAGGACACGGGTTCGTCTCCCGTTCGCGGAATTCCTTTTTTTTAAATTTTTTTTAAGCCTTTTATTTTGCAGACCGCCGGCGAAGACACCATCTGCGTGCGGGAGTTGCTGGGAGCTACTGACTTTTGATGTCCGGGGTCCGGTCAAAGGTTGCCTCATGCGGATAAATTAACTGGAGACATTCTGTGAACTTTGTGTGTGGACTGAAGCAGCGATCGCTCCCAAAAGCGCCGCATGCAACGAGCGGAGCTAACACCGCCCGCTCGGAGGAGGAAAAGCTATCATTAGCCTCGGAGCTAATGCTAAAAAAAGGAGCTGCAAATGGCGGCGCGCGCAGAGGGCTTTTGGTAAGTTATCTTAAGCTACTAGCACTAACAGTAAGTCAAATGAGTAATAAAAAAGAGCTAATTTTAAAATAACAACATATTAGAGATACTGGCTGTTACAGAGGGCGTAGTTAATGTAAATAGGTCTTTGTAGGGCGTGGCTTTCAGACCTCATTATTCATAAACCGGTCGTTTAGAACGGAAGTGAAATTTGGCAGAATTAGAAAGGGGATATTTTATTATCTAAGCATTATTTTGTGTATAAAATTGACTGAAAATGGTCTGGATAGCCCACAGATAAACCACAAAAAATTATATATCCTACATTTGGTCCCCTTTAAGGAAATAATTTGTGTTTTGCTTAAAATCAAACCAAGTGTGAATAAGGTGGAAATTAACAAAGGACATTGTTTAAATAGAACAAGTGGTTAAGTTAAAGGTTACCGTAAAAACCGGTGTATAATACGCAGTATTTTTGCTCATTTGCATGTCCTACGTATTATACACCGAAGCGTATTATTTATGGATTTTTCCCCATATTTTTAGACCCATTTTTGGCTCTGATATCTCAGTTTTTCATTTTGGCCAAAATGGTGCAGTACCAGTTTCGGCCGCTTTGGGCGCTATAGGCAGCAGCAGAGGACTCAGAGAGCAAAGAGGAAGAGGGGCCACTTCCAGAAGTTTCCAGCTCATGTGTCCAAAAAAAGCCTCCTTTGGTCGGACTGACTCTGTCGCTGCCCGCTCCCTGCTCTGGATGTACCGGTAGCTGCAATTAGCTGTGAGGTTCGCTGTTTTTGCTTGCAAGATACCACTCATAAACCACACCGTGGATTTTTAAATCCAGCTGATTTCACATTTGGTTAAGCTTAGGAGGAGCCCGTTTGCTATAAAGTCAGGTAAGAAATATATATTTTTAAGCGTTTATTTAGCTAAATGTAAAGAAATAAATCGGCGAACTATTTTTTAAAATCCAGCTCAGACCAGCTGATTTCACATTTAGTTAAGCTCAGGAGAAATATAAGAAATATATATTTTTTAGGTGTTTCTGTACGGTAGTTTTATTTTAATTAAATTCAGCTCTTGATGCGCAGCAGCAAACCGTTTCTGTCTGGGTGCGCGCATCGTGTTTACGTTCAAAATTCAGCTCATTTGTACTCATTTATTAACAAAAATTAAACCGAGACACGATAACATATATATTCAGCTAACAAATATATTTATTTTTAGGTGTTTCTGTACAGTAGTTTTATTTTAATTAAATTCAGCTCTCGCTCCAAACTGGGCCTGTGTGTGTGTGCGCACATCGTGTTGTTTACATTTTAAATTCAGCTGATTTGTAATAATTTATTAACAAAAATTAAACAGAGACACGTTAACATATGTATTCAGCTGACAAATACATTTTTAGGTGTTTCTGTAGTTAAATTTTAATTAAATTCAGCTCGCGCTGCACAATGGACCGCATTTCCGGGTTGTCTCATCGGTGACGCATAACGTCAGCGGTGGGTGGATGACGCGTTACGTCGGCGTCGGGGAGGGTTTGGCGGCATCTAGTGGCCATAAAAAAGACTGTCACGGCAGCGCGTATTATACACCGAAGCGTATTATCTACAGATATTTCTGTTTTATTTTGAAAAATTGGACAAAGCGTATTATACACCGGAGCGTATTATACACCGGCGAATACGGTAAGTTAAAAGCCACAATAAGTACAACTTTGTCAAAGAATAACTAATTTCTACTGGACTTCAAAGCGAGGTATGGTTGTTTAAGGAAACAATTTGTGTTTTGCTTAAAATCAAACTTAAGTGTGAAATTTACAAAGTTCCTGAAGCTGAAGCACATCTGTACTGATGCCTGGTCCCCACCAAACTTGTCAGAACGCTCCTGCCGCCCCCTTTTGGCCGCTTGTCACTGATGCCAGGTACCCACTGGGACGCGTCTGATGACGCGCACTAGGGGGAGGCAGAGGAGAGGGGGTCTAGCTCGTTTTCCGGGTCAGTTGTTGTGTTACTGCAGCTCCGACAGTCTTTGGTGAGATTAAAACGTTTTTTTTTATGTTTGGGGTGATCTAACGCTGGAGTGGACAGGAGCAACTGTTTAAAATGCCAAGTTTCTTACCGGAGTTTGGTTCAAATTAGGGATGTGCCGATCGATCGGAAACCGATCAATCGGCACCGATAATCATTAAAGCGGATGTGATCGGCTTTTGCCTTCAATTACCGATCACAGAGCTGAGCAGCAAGCCTGTGCAGCATTCAGTTTGTCCCCCACCCCCCAGTTTCACCCCGCTCCTCCCCGCTCCTCCCCTCCCTCCCGCTCAGTGGGTATAAATTGCGCATGCGCGTAGAGGAAGCAGCTCGAAACAAACATGTCTGCCGTCTGGAAGTTTTTCACCGTGTGTGAGAATGATTCGAAGTTTGCAAACTGCAAAACGTGCGACGAAAAAGTACCTCGTGGAGGAAGTTTGACGAAGTCTTTCAACACTACAAACCTAATTCGTCATTTAAAGACCAAGCACTTGGAAGAGTTTGGTGAGTTTTCGCGTCTCGCAGCAGAGAAGACACGAGGAGCAGCAGCAGCATTCGGACGCCAGCTAACGCAGCCCACACTTGCTAACACTCGCCCGTACGAGCGTGACGGGCAGAAAGCTAAACAAATAACCCGAAAAATCATCGAATTCATCGGGCTAGATGACCAGCCGTTCTCAGTGGTGGAAGACACCGGGTTCCGCCGACTGCTCTCTCACGTGGAGCCCCGCTACGTGCTACCGGGACGGAAATATTTTACAGACGTGGCCCTGCCTGAGCTCCACCAGACTGTTTACTCTCACGTCGAAAGCCTGCTTAAAGTAGCTGTCTCGTCCTCTGTGAGTTTCACAAGTGATATATGGAGCTCGGATGTAAGTCCTGTGTCGATGCTAAGTTTAACTGCTCACTGGATTGATCCAGATTTTAAACCACAGAAAGCTGTTCTTCATGCCCAGGAGTTTTCTGGCTCCCACACTGCTGTTCATCAAACAGGCCCCCTCCCTCTCGGTTTTCAAATCCCGGTTAAAAACTCACTACTACTCCATTGCTTTCAATGCCAGCTGATTTGTTTTGGATCGTTTTATTTATGATCTGCAATGTTTTTATGTTTTTCGTGTTGTACCTCATTGTCTGTGTTGCCTGTTGCGTGTTTGTTTGTCCAGCACTTTGTGTGGACTTGTTCCTGTTTAAAGTGCTTTATAAATAAAATGGTATGGTATGGTATGGTATAAAGCTTGCTCACACAAATGCATAATAGATGATAAGTCCATGATAGTGGAAAAAGAAAAGTTTGTGGCATTCATATGTCATATAGTAAATGTAACGACTCAAATGAAAAAGAAAAGCGATAAAATACAGACAATAGTAGCAGCAGCAGCAGGTAAATTCTTGGACATAACGGACATTCAAGCAGAACATATACCGGTACATACCCTGTTAAATACAGTCGACTCCTCAGGAAACGGTCATGGGAAACCAAATGAAGCAGAACATCTGAAACCTGAAATTGCAGAACAACTACTGGCCACTAAACCACAAAAGAAAAAGCAGAACAGCAAATAGAAAATAATGAAGCAGAATAATAATAATAAAAAATAAAAAAACAAGTTCAAGGAATTTAGTTGATTAGGACTCTTGGTAGTATGACAATGAAATTGGATATTGTGGATTTATTGAGTTGGGAATCAGGTAATAGAGGATGTCAGGCTATGTTTTCTTTTATAAAACAGTATAGATTGTATGATAGGATATTAAAGGAAAAGGTTTTTGTTTTTGTTTTTTGTTATGTGGTCCACACTCCTTACCAGTTGGTGGCGGTAATGCACCATTAAGTTGTTTGCCAACCGCCATAAAACTCCACTTGAAGAAGAAGAAGAAAACTTGATGAGCAGGCTTGAGCTGAAGGAAGGGTGATAGGCAAAAAACAGACATGCAAACAGAAAACTGTAGCAGGCTGGGGCAGAAACATGGCACAAGCCGAATCCTTTTTGAGTTGTTGTTCAAACTATTGTTGCCCAGCATCAACCAAAAGTTGTGATGTTCTGCAAAACTTTCAGTCGTTGGAGCTAGACAACATTTCAGATTATTAGACAATCATGTTGCCTCCTATGAGCACTTTGACAATCAATCCAACTAATAGCTTCTGTCATGCGGACCATTTTCCTTCAGATTAAAACAGCTTAATCATTTGAACTAATTTCCAGCAGTGCAATTTTCTATGACTACATATATTAACTTGCCTAAAAATCTGAAAATAGATACATTTCCAACATTTTCTTTTTAAAATGACTGAGTCAGTGAAAGTACGTAATATGATATGAAAATTGACTGACAGAAATTATCATCTCCATCACTGGTGCCAATTCCAAACGCACCTCCAGGCGGTTGTAATTGAAAATCTAATTTTCTCCACAGATTTGTTTTCTGTATGCAGACAGAATTGCACAGCAAAAGCTTAGCTTGTTGAGAACCAGTCCATCTACTGATGGTGATTCATTTTATGGACATTTACTTTAGCATAACACTGATTATGTTTTATTTATTTATTTATTTTTATTTTTTATGTGTTTTCAGCCTAAAACCCACTAATTAACACATTTATGTGATGGCTATTTTACTCTAAACCATTTGACATGAGCACAGAGACTTCTTATGCCCTTCGGGCGTTGCTTGGCAACCTCATAAGATGACAAGACGTTTTATCCCCAACGCATTAGCTTTTTCCCATCCACTTTGTTATCACTGTTGAAGCTTATTTCTGTTCACTTTTCCCAAAGGTGACTTGTCAAACACGAGACTAACTTAAATATAATTTCCTAAGATTAAAATAAATCTATAAAGGCTACCTTCTTATCTTCTTTGTGGGATGAAGAGGACAGATATTCAAGAGAAAACCGTTGAGGGCAGCAGTGATTAAAATCTTAGAGGGAACACGAAGGGGTGGGACGGTGTTTCTGCAAGAGCAAGTAATGGTACTAAAAGAAAAAAAAAGTGCAATAGCAGGTGGGAGTGCGATAAAACAAAACAGTTCTGCTCAGACTTCTGTCTCCTATAGGTCCAGTAAGATTAAAATAAATGTGTACACAGCCTGCTGATCAGCTCTTTGTAAACACAGGTTGCTGCAATGATCAGTATGCTTCTCCTTTTAATACTGAACAAGCAGTTCACATGCTTTTTTCTCATCCACTCTCTGACCAGCTGTCAACAACAACAACAACAACAAAAAATCTGCTGAGAGATCTCTGTTTATTCAGCAGATGTGTGGGGGGGAGAGCGGCTGGAATTCCCTCACTGCTACATTTGCACGTGACCCATCGTGCCAGCCCAGAAATGCTGCAGCTGCTCTAATTGCATTTCTCCGTGCTGTCCTGCTTGTAGACTTTCATCTACCTGCGAACGCTACTAGGAAAGTAAATGCTACCTGAGAATGCTAGATAAAGAAAATAACAGTTGAGAGGACCATCTAAAAGCAATTCCCTCCCTATCTAAATGCAGATGCTCTGTTAGCTTTTACCAGGATTTCCAGCTGAAAACGATGAGCATCCCTGTTCTGCAACACGTCCAGTTCTGACTGCATCGGTGTAAACTGAAGGCTCTATTTTTGTTTTGTGTGTATTGAGTAATAGCCGACTAAGCGTGCAATCCTAATTGTGCTTGTCAGGCTTGTAAATCATGCAGCTCTCTCCTCCTCTCCATCACATGCAGCCTCTTCTTGCATAATCCTATTAACCATAACACTATCAAGCAGAAGGGAGCAATATTACATACAGGGGGTGGAACAGATTTTTCATTTTGTAAATAGCCTTCAGTCATGGCATGCAGAAGCATTTATGCTTTGCGTCCACATTTAACTTTGTGAAGAATGAAGGTGCTTTAATAAACATGTGCAGAATGAAACCTGCTTCTATAGGTGACTGGTTAGTATGTAAACTTTTACTTATTTGTAAATGTGGTCACATGTGGTATATAGCTTCAGAATTTAGTTGACCCATGTCTTCACTGCAGCTTTGCAGATCCTGCATAGCAAACCATTTTAATTTGCTTGCTACCAAATAGTCACTTTTTTAAATTTTAGGTATCTCATGCTTAAAACTAGGGATGCGAATCTCTCAGTGTCTGGAGAATCGATTCGATTCTGATTTTTGGTGTCACGATTCGATTCAAAATCGATTTTTCGATTCAGAAACGATTTTTGATTCAGAAATGATTTTTCTATTAAAATTGTCATAAATTTAGTTTCAGTTTTGTAACTGACAAGCTGAAAAGAATAAACAACAATGTAAGCAAATGGAACATTTATTTAAAACAATAATTTTAGTTTCCTTATTGTATCAAATTTTTTGCTTGGTTTGATATTTATACCAAAAATAGGAACAAATAATACAGGAATGCATTAAATTCTGTAACTTAAATAACCAGTATTAGGTTAGCTTAGTTGCCTGGATTTTTCTAAAACAATAAAATAAAAATCTAGGAACAAATGAAATTGTTAACAAAATACTAAAACTTTCCGTTAAGTGTTTAATGTTCTAGATATGTATAGATTGTGAAACGTTATTCTTTTTGCTCTGTAACTAGAAGATTATTGTTTGAATTGATTGTTTGAACTTATTTTGTTTTTGAAAAAAAGGGGCCGATAAAATAAGATGTCTTCTTCTTTCTGCCACCTTTCATTTTATGTATTATTTCATATACTATGAGATATGGTTTTATTTTCTTTATCTTTTGGGTTTCAATGTAAAAAATAATAATAATAAAAAATAAAAATCGATTTTGGGGCTTTTAGAATAGATTCTGAATCGCCAGGACTAATAATCTAGATTCTTTAAAAAATCATTTTTCCTGCACCCCTACTTAAAACATCCAAAGTGTCATATGTTGGGTCCTATTTTTGTGAGTCACTCTTTTGTTATTCTCTTGTGAGATGTGTGTTTTGTCAATTAGCTTTGGCAAAATTATTCTCTTATGTTGGATCATCGTGGTTCGGATTCAAATAAATTGTTTAAAATTCCTAATTCTCCATGCTAAGATGAAGTTACATGTCACTAAGTATATTGTAGTTTCATGTCACAATGTCTTGTGACATGACAATAATGTGACACGGTAGATATGATTCTGATCCAGCTCAGAACAGTCATTAATGTAAAGGAAGGGTAATGGTTGTAGACCACAAGAAAATCAGAAATTGTCATGACCTGAAAAGCTTTGGAGAGATTTTCAGCTCAATTTAAAATACTTCTTTTTACTCAAATGCCTTCTCACTTTCTGTGTGAAAAGACTTTCTGATGACTACAGTCATCCTCCCTCTAACAACTTCTGTGCAGACTCAGTGATGGAGAACAAAGAGGATGAGGCTCAGATCATTGATTCCTCTTTGATTTGACACAATAATTACACTGCATACACAACACCATTCTTGTGATGTTATAAGCCACTTCTGGGTCCAAATGTTTGCCATTTTCTTGATCTTAAATAGGTTCAGCTGATGCAATCCCACCCATTCTGATCAGCAATCAGGAAATGAGGTTAAGCTGTGGGCTTCATCAAACAGTCTGTGGCAGGTCTGTGTTTTATCCTGTTGTGAACTCCAAACACTTAAGCTATTAACCTTTTTTTGTTTGAACATCCAACGTGGATTATCCAATATGTCACTCTTTTCATTAGTTTCCTTGTTGTCCCAATTTGTTCTTTTATGGTTGTGGCAAGATTGAACTCATGCATTACAGTACCGGTATATGCCAAATGGGAGACTGAAAAATCCCCTTGAGCCATCTCCTGGAGACACGCATGTCCTTAAGTAACCAAGATACTAAATGACTCCATTTCAAGTCCATTTGAGCTCCATTTGTAGATAAAGTTATTGCATGCTTGTCCCAGTTGGTCTTGCTACAGACCTGCAGTCTCCTGGCTAAAATTAACTGTGAACTTTGGACTTACAAAACAAAAAACACAATTAAATACTGCATATTGATACTGTTTAGCGTAGAATTGTACAAAACTTAATTCGTTAAGTTAATGGATAAAAATAAAATGATTGACCATGACGTCAGTATTATACATGTAAACAATTAAGTTAAAAAAAAAACTGAGTTGATATGTTGCAGAAGAATGCCATGAAGTATGAACTATAAAAGAAACTGGATGCAATAAGCTAATTTTTTATTTTTTCTTAAAAGTTGGCTGGCTTTAGCCGTAGAGATAAAATGAGATGGGTCATGTGGAAGAGTCCCAAAATATATCAGCCAAGTTGTCTAAGGATACACTTTGATTTTGCTGTAATCATGATGACGGGGCTAGATTATTCTTATGCACAGAGATATGTCTGTTACATGTATTCTGTTTTATAAACTTTTGACACTGTAGAACATATAAATATGTGAACTGCATTACAAAGTGTTTTTTTTCTGATTCTTAATAAAATCTTTACTCATAAAAATGTTGCTTCCAGTGTAAAGGCACCTTAACACTTTGTAACAACTGTTTCTTGTCTGTACTCTTCTGCTGGTAATGTTACTTTTTTATGTAAATGTGGCAAAGATCTTTTAAAGTGATATTGTATTTTAGGTAATATTTCAGTGTGCGCCGAATGGTGGCACAGTTGGTTGAGCTGTTGCCTCTCAGTGAGAAGGTTGCTGGATCAAATCCTGGCCTGGGAGCTTTCTGGGTGGAGTTTGCATGTTCTTTCCGTGCATAAATGGGCTTTCTTTCTCTCACACATAAAAAATAAAAATAAAAACCTTTGCATTTAGCTGTATGAACATGAGTATGTGTCCTTTTGGGATAAATAATGTTGTCTGAATCTGAAAATATGTATTTTAGGTGAATTGGCAACTCTATTTTTTTCCTATGTGTGAGTGAAACGGTGAATGGTTATTTGTTGCTGTGATAGACTTGCAACCTCTCCAGTGTGTCTAATACGCCTTGGACAATGAATGCTGGACATGGGCACCAACGACCCCAACAATCTGGAATGGAATGGAAGTAGCTAATAAAGACAATGGATGGATGGATTTTTCAGTGCATTGCACAAAGTTATTTTGATTTTTGTTAAAACAGCTTTCCCTCAAGCTTAAAAAAGGTTGAACCATAAAGATGGCTGCATAAAACAACTGGTTGCACATTTCTATTAGCACCTAATGCTGACAGGCTTTGATTGTGCTTTCATATTTTTTGATACTGCTGTTTAACACAAGCAAAGGTTTGAAAGCATCTCATTTGCTCTCATACATGCATTTAGACTGGCATACATAAATCTTCTATCCATCCATCCATCCATCCATCCATCCATCTTCTTCCGCTTATCCGGGGTCGGGTCGCGGGGGTAGCAGCCTAAGTAGGGAGGCCCAGACTTCCCTCTCCCCAGCCACTTGGAGCAGCTCCTCTGGGGGAATCCCAAGGCGTTCCCAGGCCAGCCGAGAAACATAGTCCCTCCAGCGTGTCCTGGGTCTTCCTCTGGGTCTCCTCCTGGTGGGACATGCCCGGAACACCTCACCAGGGAGGCGTCCAGGAGGCATCCTAACCAGATGCCCGAGCCACCTCAACTGGCTCCTCTCGATGTGGAGAAGCAGCGGCTCTACTCCGAGTCCCTCCCGGATGACTGAGCTTCTCACCCTATCTCTAAGGGAGAGTCCAGCCACCCTGCGGAGAAAACTCATTTCAGCCGCTTGTATCCGAGATCTTGTTCTTTCGGTCATAACCCAAAGCTCATGACCATAGATGAGGGTGGGAACGTAGATCGATCGGTAAATTGAGAGCTTTGCCTTTTGACTCAGCTCTCTCTTCACCACGACAGACCGGTACAGCGCCCGCTTCACTGCGGATGCTGCACCTATCCGCCTATCGATCTCACGCTCCAGTTTTCCCTCATTCGTGAACAAGATCCCGAGATACTTAAACTCCTCCACTTGGGGCAGGACCTCCTCCCCGACCCAGAGAAGGCATGCTACCCTTTTCCGGCTCAAGACCATAAATCTTCTATAAATGGTGAATTTTAAAACAATCAGTATCACAAAACCACATTTTTTAAGTGAAACAATATCCTAAGGAAATGGGGATGTAGATGAGTTGTGGTTGACTAGGATGAATGTTCCTTGTTAACATGAAATAAACGTAATTTTGCTTTTATTGGCTCCCATTAGGTTTATTTGATGCATGTTCTGTGTAGGGCAATTATAATGGCCATTACATCTGTGGATGAACTGCCTGTTGCATGTATTTTATTTTTTTCCCAAGGCACCAGATGCCACACTCTGCTTTGAATGTTTTCACCCAAAGGTATTGCTTAACATCAAATGCTAATGGAAAATGGATGACTGTCATATTGTTTTAGACACTACCCAAGTGTGCTTACAAGAACAATGAATCTAGTGGGATTTCAGAAAAATGTGGACAATGGTGGATGTATGATCATATAAAAGGACTATTTGAGAAGCAATACTATCTGAGAAGCAATACTATCTGTTGAATCATAAAAAATGTATTTCAATAAACCAAAGAGTTTATTCTTCTTCCAAAAAAATACCTACAGTGAAAAAGGAAACCCACTGTATAGTGTAAATGGACAAGTCCTATCAGTACTGAATGTGCCTTTATTGATTTTTTTTCCTAACAAACACTCATGCAACAGTGACATCAAGCAATACTCAATCAGCAACACATTTTCAACAAAACTGCTTAACTGGTTTATCCATTTAGCGACTTTTGCTTCTACAGCAATATAGATTAAAGAAACTGTGCAATAACTCCTCCTTGGTCTGATTCTCAAATCCGTTTTATTGAAGTGCTTGTACAAGCAAAAATACCAGTAGTGTTTGCACCTATCTATTTACTTTGTCCTTTTTAAAATCAACAAATTGAAATTATTTTCAAATTATAATAAATACAATATTTCAGTTAAATTATGTTTATAGTTATTTAATTGCAATAAAATTCTAATTTCTTGAATGTCTTGTTTGTTAACTCAGAGAGATCAGGACTTAAAATTTAACTGTAAGCAGCTTATGAGGACAGTTAGACCCATTTCAACATCAGCGTACAAATTCAGGCTGAAGGTCTAGATACAATGTACAGTATAGCTATAGGTGTACAGTACCTTAGGTATTCTAAGCTAGGCTTGCTAGGCTTAGCCATGAGGTTACCTAAGTGTACGATTAGTGCTTAATACCAAATTTCTTTGGGCAAAAAGTTAACTGATCAAATGTAGAGTTTTGGTATTTTTATGATTTTATGTATTATTGGTCCATGGCTATAAATTAGACACCCTGGTAATGAGAGAGACAGACCTATCATTTTATTAATGCTTGCTGGTGAATTATATCAGGTGACAGAGGAGACTGCCTGATTAACCTGGTAAGCCTAAACAAGTACGGTAGTAAAGGTGACGTGTGACTGTCTGGATGAGGCCTTTTGTCTGTGAGATATACAGTACATCTCAAACTTCTAGTGGGCTAAAAGCAGTCACCAGAAGGTTGTCAGTTCATCGTGTGGTAACATTTAAATGTCTTACAGGTGGACACCACTGGTGACGAAAGCAATTAAATGGAGGAAAATATTTAGGATTTGGTGGTTCCAGGTGGGACCGGACATAATTTATTGGTTCATGTTGACCAAAGAACTGCAACTTCTGTGATTGTTGGAACAAAACTTGTGCCTGGGAAATGGTCTGGATGAAAGTCAGCACCTCTATGTCAAAAGTCATTGCTTTTCAATGAGAAAAGGAATACTCCATCTTGGTTGGGGGTTTCTTCTCCCAAGCGGAGGATTATGTCTTTCTTGTGTTCATGAGTGGAGGAAGGATGGATCAAGTGGTTGATCAAAGGATCAGAGATTCATCTGCAGTTTTGCAGAGCAATGCTCTTATCTGTGTTGTTGAAGAGTGAACTGAGCTGAAAGCCAAAGCTCTCAATTTACTGCACCATGCATTAAATGGCCATGAAATACTGGTAAGAAACAGCTGAAATTAGTTTTCCTATTAAGGTAGCTAGGCTTAGCCATGAGGAGCTAGGTCATAGATGAGACCCAAAATATATCAGCTGAGGTGGTGATGACCTCTATTTGGAGGTTTTTGTGACAATGATACCCTGGGGCAGACCCATGGCTTGTGGAATGGGTTATATTCATTCTGACCTGCGAATGCCATCCTTGGAAGAACTGGAGCATATCACTGGGAAAAAGATATCTAGGTTGTTTTTTTTACCAATTGGCCTACACAATACTACCTCAAATAGGCAGCCAAAAATCTAAATATGGCTATCCAAAGCATACCTAATTCTGTTGTTTTCTTTGTTACAAATACAAATGAATCAAGAATTGCATTAAAATCTAGTGGGTAATGAGATATAATACTTGTTGACAGAAAGACAAACAGAGAAACAGAAATATGACAGTTATATGATATACTGCCTTTTATGGCAGCCAGTGATAAAACATGTCAAAGATTTGATGTAAAGTTATCAGTAGGTAAAACATTTTGGAACATGTTATGTCCGTATTCAATTATTGGATTGGGATTTGGTTTTATTTATTTATTTTGTTTGCATCAAAGCAGCAAATGTGTTGTCCAACTAATTACATTTTAATAAACAGTTGTTTGATTTTGAAAATGTTAATGTGCACAAAAACTAAACCCTGCTCAACCACTGTGATCTGCAAGTTTTTGAAAACTTGGACAACAGACAATGGTCTTTAGATTTGTTCAAGGACTTTCTAATCTTTAGAGTGCGGAATATGAGACTATGACAAAGGGATGTATGAGAAGACTAAGTGTTGGCTCAAGCCAGGCAGCAGGCACAGCTGTAGGTTATCATGTTGATTAGCAGCCTGATACAAAGCAGCTTGACAAATTGGTTTTCTCTTTGCAGGTACTGCAGGCATACTAACACAACCAGAGGCTGGGGTAACACAGTGATGTCAAAGGTTGTATTAAAATAATGTTATTTTGTTTTGATCAAAAGCAAGCCCATAAATAAGCACATGTGCTGTTCATTCTTTGTTGTCACCCACTGAAAAAGGTGGAACATTCTTGTTTTTGTCTATATGAATGTACGTTTGTTGTCTGAATTTTAAGCAAAATATCTCATAAAGCACTGGGTGGATTTTAATGAAACTTTTAGAAAGTAATGGTAAATGGAGCTTATTTATATAGCGCTTTCCAGCCCCCTGTGAGGAGCCCCAAAGCGCTTTACAATACCAACCATCCACCCAATCATACACACATTCATACACCGGTAGTGGTAGCCTGCCTTGCAAGGCGCCATCCAGACCTACTGGGAGCAACTCAGGGTTAAGTGTCTTGCCCAGGGACACAACGACACATGGTGAGCGGACGCGGGATTGAACCTCCAACCTTCCAATCAGGGGTCGACTGCCATTACCACTGTGCCACGACCGCCCAAGTAATCACTAGGTTGACATCTACAAGTGACTGATTTTGAGTGAACCTAATTAAAGACGCCCAGCAAAGTTGTCAGGTCCTCTGGACGGTTTATTTTGAAAGAAACTGTCCATAAGACCTGACGATTTTGTTGGATTTTTTTACATGGATTAGTGAGCATGAATCAAGATAATAATTCAAGAAGGTTGCCACAGCAAAGCAATGTTGACAAACAAACATTGCTATTTTCTGTCAATTTTACAGCTTGTGATCTCAAATTTGGCATGGTAGTAGCTGAGACTGATCTTCAACACATACTTTGAGAACTAACAAATGATGTGAGATATTTGTATAGAACTGCCATTAACAAATTGAAGTCTATATCACTGCCATTACCACTACGCCACGGGGCGGCCGTGGCGTAGTGGTAATGGCAGTCGTCCCCCGATCGGAAGGATGGCGGTTCGAATCCCGGTTCCCCACACCATGTGTCGTTGTGTCCTTGGGCAAGACACTTAACCCCGAGTTGCTCCCGGTAGGACTGGAAAGCACCTTGCATGGTAGTCTGCCTCTACCAGTGTATGAATGTGTGTAGCATTCAATGTGTGTAGCACTTTGAGATTTTCACTAATGAAAAGTGCGTTATAAATTGATGAATTCATTATTATTATTATTATATGTTGGTCTTTTGGCAAAATATATAAAAAACAACTGGTTACATTTTAAAGAAATGAGCATAAATGTATCAGCTGAGTTACAACTAGTGACTAACTCCTGGAGTCATCTCAAGTTAAGATGGCTTCTAAAGTAAGCTTACCTCAGAAAACACAAAATATGTACATGTACCGAGCCAAAACTTTATACGGTAGTAGCTTAACATGATCATCAATAGCCACTTTGAGAGTTAACACATTGCACAACAGCTTAGCATTAATAATTTCAGCATTAACTGTTGATGTGTTTTTATTCCTTTTATAGATGGCCTCCCTTCTCAACTTACAGCCATCCTCTCACACCGATATGAATTTTTTTTAAGAGAGAAAGGAAAGACAGAAATTAAGACAACAAAACACAACAATTATCCCAATTTTTTTTTTTAAAAAGCACAAGGTAAACACACCCAACCTCCGTCCACAATCCTGCAAATTACATGACAGAACACAGCAACACATACATAAAGAATAAAAACATTCATGACTATGCAGTAGAATTCCATAAATATACATACCCATACTTACAAATGAATATACAGTATACAGTACATATATATATACATTCATATTCAGTCATATACCCATCTACATATCTGCATATGATATCTAGATATACATCCCTGCACCCATTAGTGTGTGGTTGTGAGCATGCATAAGTGAATAAGTTTCCTCGAATAGAACATTCAATAGTGACCGCGAAGCATCAAAGATCCGCCCCTCCAGGCATGAGGCAGACAAAGGGGGGATCAAAGCCCAAGACCCCGAGAAGGACCCCGAGCTCAGAATCCCCAGGGCCACCCGAATAGGACGAGCCACCTGCCAACTCCCCAGATCCGACCAAAGGGGAGAACAGGAAGAGCCCCACCAGTGACCACACACAATGACCCCCTGGGACCAATAGCGACAAACTCACAGGCCCCCGTCGGAGCCCGCTGCACCGATGTAGCCCCAGGCCCGGTCACCGAGGCCCGGGCACCGGGGACGCCCACCCCTCAGGCCCCGGACCTGACAGGACCAGAGGACCCGAGCCCCACCAGGCAGCCACCAGGCCGCGCCGACACACGCCCAAGCGCCCAACCCGACAGCAAGGGCCCCAAGCACGCCCGCAGGCAAAGGGACACCCGTCCGGGGGACCACGCGCTAAGAGCGCAACAACAAGTAGCCTCAGATGTATCAGAGAGGGGGCAGTCCAAGTCCCAGCCTGACACTTAGACATTCATACACAGACACACTCACTCAGACCAACCCTCATCCTCACCCTCACTCACAGAAAGACAAACTATAACGACACGTTCCATTCATAATCCCGATGCACACTTTATACCCCCCAAGTCCAAGACATGTATCTGCTCCCTAGATGGGGCCGCCCACACCCAAACCCAGGAGGTAGGCCCATTCATTCTGGGGTGGAGAGTAGCCGACAACCAAGATTCGGCCCATCCCCCGCCCCGTCGACAGGACAGGACACCCCAGCCCAAGCAGCCCCAGGGAGAGCGCAATGCCAGCCCCGCTCACGGCGAACCCTCAGGCCCCGAACCCTCCCATAGTCCAGGACAACACCCGACGGCCCGTCACCTAACTGGACCCCACCCCCAGAATGGCCGCCTGGTTCATATACATAAAAATAAATAAATAAAAATTAACAACCTAGACCCTGACACACACACCCCCGTCCCCAAATGTGCTGTTGGTGTGTGTTGTTCTAAAGTGCACTTAAAAAGGAAAGAGAAGGAGCCAAGGCTGGCGTTATGACAGTTTCCCCTCCACCCCAACTCTAACCCAAGCCCTTACTGTCTAAATGCATAATTGTGAGTGAGCATAGGCACGGGGGGCGAGAGTGATGTCATCTCGCCACCCATAACCATAGTGCTCACCCCAATTTCCTATATATGTAGTGGACCTACCCAGGGTCAAATTAAGGTTTTTGAACTGTCCAGTGATGACCTTTACTGACCTCTCAGTAAAGCAAGACATTTACTACAAAATCATTCATTTAGCTATAATCTGATAACATAGTCACCAATAAGAGACTATTTCTATCTTTGATTTTAGGCTGATGTGATCAAAAGAATAACTTTTGTCATTTTCATGATGTGTGCTTTTAAGCTGTGTTATTCTGTGAGGTTTAAACTGTGTTCACTGCTGTGTTTAAAGGTGAAGTCTCGGGTCACAGAGACCGGACGGTTTTGTTTAGAAGTGTTAAAGACACTAATCCAAGTGTTTTCCTCTTGGAGTCTATGAGTCTGCCCTTTTCCTAAACAAATCTCCCTCTGCCCTGGCTGTAACCTTGGGCCTGATAAGGCAAGTGCACTCCTCTCTTTGTTCCTGCTTTTTAAGTTCTAACTGTGCGAGAACGCTCCAGAGTTTGCTGGGAATTTCAAAGAGATGTGAACTTTCCCAAGAGCTGAATGACCAACAGTCACGCGCTAAGGACTCGTCATCCAGCTGGGACTGATAACATGTTGTTATGGGTCCACTCCGAGCGTAAGCTCCAACTTTGTTATTCCTTCCTGGAATAAATTATCTTGAGCCAAGAAGCCACGACTGTCACGACTTCTGCCGACGAAAGCGAGTATCACCGACACCGACAAGGTAAACACGCGTGGAGTCCAGCTTGGACTTGCGGGACCGACGACTCGTCAGTCTAAAGTTGACCACAGCTCTTTACCAGAACCAAGGCGGACGTCTTAAGGTAAAGGAGCAGCTGTTTGCTTGCTGGAGGTGTGATGATATCTTAGCTGGACGCGTACGGAAGAGTGTCATCTGGTTTCATAAATGCAAGATAAACTTCCTCTCTTAACCTCCCAATTCTTCTTAAATCTTTCCTCCTACTCTTTCCCCTCTCAATCTAAGCTGGAAACTATTTTAAGTTTAAAGAGCCCTCAGACTAAATATGTTTACATCCAATATTGATGTCTGTTGTGTTAAATTTAAGTGTGCTGACGTATCTGAATTGAAAGAAAGTGAAATCATGTCAATCAAGTGTAATGGTGTTAATTTAGTTGATTTATTTTAAATAAATGATAGTGTCTCTTTGACATATCAAACTAAGTCAATGTCCATTGTCACTTAATGGCTCTGTTTATTTATCCATCATAAAGATCACAGAAATATTGGGTAAACTGAAAAAGAACAGAATCCGTGAATTTACTATTCAATCTGAATAAGTAAATTAATTAAGGTAAAGAGGTCAGTATTAATATTGACCTCCTCATAACCTCTTACATCTGGTGGCCTCGTATCGGCTTCTGAAAGTTTATTGATAAAACTGTGATCTCTCGTGAACTGTAACGTCATGTTTGCATATTGGGATCCAAGTTTTAGACTCTAACAGATTAATTATTTTGGCTGGAAAAGTGTTCAGAACGATTGCAGGACTGCAGTTAATGACATTTGACGCTGAAATTGTTATTTGTTCAACTTTTGAAACGCTATAAGTAGTTTGGTGGGGATCTGTCTCGCTGTGTGGGAAGTGTTTGGTGGTTCTGATAAGGACCCGGTCCAGATTACGTTGCACAAGCTGAGGCAATCTCACTGCAAAATGACCGCCGAGTCAAATTGCCTGAAAAGCTAATTTAACATCTACAAGATTGCTGTGCTGGTATTTTACATGTTGGAGCAGGTCATAGAAGCATATTACTGTTAGAACGGTGTCGGATAGTGGTTCTGAAACCCGAGTTCTGCTCCTTTAAAGTGGACGGAACCGACCTGAACGCGGCTCCGAGGGAGTCCGTGTCGTGTTACAGTTGACGTGCTGGTTACTGAGCGTAGCTTAGTCGTGCCTGTTTTAAATGTGATTGCCACGTTTCAGAGTTTTGGGGAGTTAATTCGAAGCGTTTGAGTTGGTTACGAGTCTATAAAGTTGTGTTCTGTTGTGCTAAGCTAACGTTAAAGAGCTACGTGTCCTAGTACACGTTTGTTTATGAGCTGTGATTGGATGAAACGAGAGCTGTGAGCTGTCAATCACTCGTGGCGAACGCTGATTCGCTGTAGTGGGAACGCACGCCGTTGCGACCAACCCACTTTGTCGTCATTTCCGGCACTACATTGGTCGAAGGTAAGAAACTACATTCGCCATTAATGCTTGGAGGATGAACTACATATGCTGTGATTGATTTGTTGACGTCACGTGTGTTGTAGCGAGCTCCGCCTCGCTCACGTAAGAAGCTGGTGACGCGCTACGCACGCTGCGTTGGCCCGCCCGTTCTTGTCGTCATTTCCTGGTGCACTTTCGGGCGACAAGCATTTCACACACGAACACACTCACAGAGTGAGAAGAGGTCTCACTAGTAGCTTAGAAACTCATCTGAAGCCATCAACACTGTCTAATAACATAGATTTGTCTCTGACAAGTACGTGGTTCGAGCGTTTATCACGAACATACTAGAAACTAACTCTAAATGGTAGTTTTCAGTTAAATACTGAATGAAATAAATCAGTCTCCACGTGATAAATTAAGACTCAAAGCTGCCCCCTGTTGGTTAAAAGACGTTGACAGATGAGTTTTCTCAAAAACATCATAAAGAAGTCAGCATTTTTATGGTGAGTTACCAGCTTTTAAAATTGTTCTGTACACAAACAAAAACTCCTGTTTATTCTAAATACAAATTTTAGAATAACAGTGGTACAGACAAACAATTTATGCTTATTTTAAATACTGAAGAGATTTAACATAACACTAAAAAAGGAATTTTTATTTGATTTTCAAATTAAATAAAAAAAAATGATGGAGAACACACATTTCCACATTATGCTCTTCACGTCTCTGAATTTTAAACAGAATTAGTACACATCTGTACATTTTTGGTTAAAAATGGCATTTTTAACGTTTTTCTGTATAAAATTAATGACTCCAGTTTATTTTAAATACAAAATTTAAAATAAACAGAAAGCATCTGCTGACTTGATTTTCACAAAAAATCAAAACAAAGATAGCAGAACAACTTTGAGGATGTCAACAGACAACAAATTGATAATAGTCACTGATTTTTATTTGGAATACCATCTGTCATGTTATGCTAAGCACACAAACACCTCCAGTTTATTTTAAATAAAAAATATTTAAAATAAACAGGTAATCCATTTTTCACTCCTGATAACTGTCAAAATACAGCAAAACAGTTTAGCCAAACTGCAATACATCTTTTTTAAGGCATGATGGAGCAGCATCCTGGGAACATTTTAGTGTGAATATTGCATTTATTTCAAATCTTTTAAATAGCGTTTGAGTAAGTATAACGAAAATCATGCTTGGGTTAGTTAGTAACTGTTGTTAAAAAATAAGAAGTTAACACTGCAAGACGGCATTTAACTTTTACAGTTCATTTAAGGGTAAATCCTGAAAGAGGGTGCCTATGAATAGAAATACTTATTACACAGTGAAACACTTGAACCAGACAGCTGATTAGTTTGATTGACTCAGTGCTGCATTAAAAGTGAAGATTTATTTGCACACATTAAAATTCGAACTGTCTTATTGTTTTTCACAAAAATCAAGACAAGGATGGAAGTTCAAGACGGTACGCGTCCAAGGCTCATACAGTATGTGCCTCTAGAAGACTCATACATCAGAGGGTACCAAGAAGGACCCCGAAGCCGAGAACTTGCTCCCCCTGCACCTTGCACAGAGGAAAAATCTTTCTCATTGTGTGGTGACTACTCAGCTGCCCGAAATGTCTTGCAGAGAAACGATGAAAATCCATTTCTTTTCTTTGCCAGAATTTTGGAGGCGTATATAGGTGACAAAATGGAACCTGACCTGGAAGAGCAGACGCTTATCAAATCCGTTTTCAGGGATAATCTAATCCCTGATATTAGATTCAAGTTGCCATGGAACTTGGCCTGGGGTGATTTAGAAGTAACACCTTTGTATGAAATAGTACAGTGTGCTGCGGATGTCTTTGCAGCTAACATGCAAGCCAAAACACCCTTACAGGTGTCCCCGAATGAAGCGGTCAAATCCCACTCGCTGGAGCTAGAAGGGACAAGTTCATCAACTCCCTCTCCTAACAAAGGCGAAAAGAAACAGATCCGCTGGAGAAAGAACCCAAGGTGGCTCAAACTGAAGGCCCAGGTGGGTGAAAACCAAGGTCTACCAGTGGGTGAACTTCAAAAAGAATTGAAGTATGAGGACCTAAACTCGTGTAACAATGAGTGGGCCCAACAGACACCCCCGAGCCTTGGAACTGCACCTCCCGCGCCTCGAACAGAACAGTTCAAGACAGGCAAAGAGTCACGAATGTCCCGGAATAATGGCCCAACACCTCTATGCTCGGAAGAGACAGAGGAAGTAAGTAGTTTGTCAGTAGATTTGAATGTTACTGTGCTTGACCAACCTGATACAATGAGTGGCGTTATCATTGATAATGACACTATCAACATTGACCAACCTGGAGCGATGTGTAGCACTGTCTTTCACAAAGACTCAGAGCACACAAATAACTCAGCGCACACTACTACCAACATTGCCATGGATGTTGACAGCAAACCAATTGCTGACACAAAACAACATCCTGAAGGTCATGATGCTGACAGCCAACAAGATGCTGACAGTAAACAAGATTACACAGACAGAGTCACACGTGAACAGAAACGTGGGCCAAGACCTGTGAGGTTTCTGTGTAACTTTATACAAAGGGGGGTGGCTAAGAAAGCTTACCTACCTATCACACTGGAAAGTGTCCTTGAGCGTGAAGCCCTCCTGGACGGTAGTGCTGATATAACCATTATGTCGGCCAAGCTGTTCAAGGAGCTGAGGACCGCCGCTAACGGTGTTGACAGGCAAATACCCTTTGAGAAATGTGCTATTGAGCTACAGGGTCTCGCAGAGACGAGAACAACCCTAACAGCTATGGCTATGGTTCACATGCAGATTGGCGAAATGACACTACGCCACCCGGTGTACGTGTCTAAACTTGACTCATTCCCATTTTTGGTTGGCCAAGATTTTATAAACCGCTTCAACGCGATTATAGATTATGGTCGACGGAAAATGTGGAGCACAGTGAGAAAACCCCTGCCAATAAAAGTGCTTCCTAGTTGCGATACAGACTGCCTAACCGCAGGTACCGCAGAGGACACAAGGGACTGCTCATCCGAGGACGAGAGCCCGGTAAGTGAACCTTCAACTACAGGTGAGACAGAAGAGACCCAAAAGTTGGACCAAACTCCGGTCCAACAAGAGAACCTCCTCTGTGAGCTGACACATTCAGCACTCCCTGACCACTGCCTACCACAGGTAGTGAAAGGTGTTGAGATCCACGGATCCCACACCGAAGACGCTGTACTGTCCTCTGAGACAGGTAATTCGGCAATCAACCAAGCTTTCAATGAAACCTTGGTTCAAGGGCATCTGAGTCCAGAAAATGACAGTCAGCCAAACGCTGACAGTCACTTGGACATCATTGTTGCAGATTACGAGGACCCCTCGTCAGACAAAATGGGGGCAAACTCACATTACCTACCACAGGTAAATTACATGGAAAGAGGTAAACGTAAGAAGATACGTTGGCCAAAACCTAAACGATTCCTGTGTACCGTCTTCTCTCAGCTGCGCAAACAGCTTAAACTAAACGGTGGCATCCTAACTTGTGCCCATGGACGGACGTCCTCACCTGTGTTCGTGGTCCCCCATGACCAAAGGGGGGTGATGTTAGGCCATGCCAAAGACAAAGATTTGAATGTACACCTCAGAAACACTTTTGCTTTCGCCCAGAAAAACCTGGAAAAATCCGCTGAAGGACGTAAGGCGTACTATGACCAGAAGGCCTCTCACAATGAACTCCAAGTGGGAGACAGAGTCTGGTACTATACGTTCGCCCCAGCAACCGGGAAAGGAGGGTCCGAGACCGGAACTCTCGCCCGCAAACTAATGCCCAGGTGGACTGGACCTCATCTGATAACAGACAAAGTGTCCTCAGTCGTCTACGAAATCAAAATCAGCAAAGGCCGCAAAGAGCCAATTGCTAAATGGGTACATCGAAATCAGATCAAACCTTACAAGGCGTTCAATGACTCCACAAAAGACAAAGATCTCACAAACTCACCGACTTCATGGGATAATAAGGTCGTACAAACACAAGTTAGTAAATAAACTAATCAGGTTTAAACTACCATATTTCCCACCCTATAAGTCGCATTGTCCAATTTGAACTTAGAAACGCTAAGCCTAAAACCCACAACAAAAAACTAACCTTAACAACCGTTTAAATCCACGAGATTTAATTTGACCTCGGTCATAAAGTTGAGACCTGTTTTCTTGTGTGTTGCACTTTGGAATCTGACGACAAGAGTGTGTCGAAGCAGTGAAACGTTGTTTCCTTGTTGTTTAGTCATTACTGTTGTCATTAGTTGAGATACTGTTTGGTTCTGAACACTCCCAGCCAAAAAGGTTTTGTATTAACATTGGTTAATGAATGATATGGATTTAACTATGCCAACATGCAGTTCGTTTGTTAAATCTCAATCGTCGAAGAGTCGATGTAGTTTAAAGCTACTCGAGGTACCATAAACTACACTGGTCTCACAATTTCTAAATTGAACCGATTCGATCGTTTCTATTTTAGATTACCTATTCATTTTGATGAGTCTCGCCATAGACTTCAAAATTTATTAGGAATACCAAATCCTACGTCGTTCGTCTAAAAGACAACAGACATTTAGATCAAACTATATTTCATTTTTATTTTAGTTTATCCTAAACTAAGTAATGAATGGAGGAATAGTTTGGAATTAGAGGCCTTCGTTACAGAAGCCCTCCAAAATTGTATAGGTACAAATCCCTATATCTAATTTTACAGAATTGATCCACCCCTTAATTGGTAATTGTAGCTGATCTAAACCATGATAGCTTACATACCAGGTGCATATAGGTAGGGCCTAATGTAAAATCCCAATCATAAGCCCACCTAAAAAACCACATAATTGCATGACACATAGAACCAGAGTGGCACTGACTGGAAACCAACCAGCCAACAACCTTCGATGTGGGGACCTGCAGCTCCAACGCTTGGTCTTCAACCTTCATCCAAGGGTCGCCTCCTCTGCGTCAATCGAGGGATCCCCTCTACATGCTGATTATGAAAACAATTGTTGCTGATCAATCAACAAAACTAATCGTTGTGGAATTACCGCTGTGGATTATAAGACTTTGTTTTCCAAAGGATCACAGACTTTGTTTTCCAAGAGTTAACAGACTTTGTTTTCCAAAGGATTAAAAGCTTTTCGCAATGGGATTACCTCCGAACAGTATGGAATTTCCAAAAACTTTATGGGATTATAATTTTTGATTTTTCTTTTCCACTTGCTGGATTACTTCAAGATCAAAGACAGTTCAAGGTTTCCTTTCGTGTTGGACCCCATCCCCAAGGACTGGCGATGGCTTCCAAAAGGGGGGAGATGTAGTGGGCATGACCTTGTCCACTTTTAAGACACCTGTGTACTTTTGAACTGTCCAGTGATGACCTTTACTGACCTCTCAGTAAAGCAAGACATTTACTACAAAATCATTCATTTAGCTATAATCTGATAAATATAGTCACCAAAAGAGACTATTTCTATCTTTGATTTTAGGCTGATGTGATCAAAAGAATAACTTTTGTCATTTTCATGATGTGTGCTTTTAAGCTGTGTTATTCTTTAAGAGTTAAACTGTGTTCACTGCTGTGTTAAAGGGAAATCTCGGGTCACAGAGACCCGACTGTTTTGTTTAGAAATAAGAAGACAGTTTAATCCGTTGTTTTTCATGAACAAGGCTCCAGCTTCTCTGCCTTTCCCTAAACAAATCTCTCTCGGCTCTGGCTGTAACCTTGGGCCTGATAAGGCAAGTGCACTCCTCTCTTTGTTCCTGCTTTTTAAGTTCTAACTGTGCGAGAACGCTTCAGAGTTTGCTGGGAATTTCAAAGAGATGTGAACTTTCCCAAGAGCTGAATGACCAACAGTCACGCGCTAAGGACTCGTCATCCAGCTGGGACTGATAACATGTTGTTATGGGTCCACTCCGAGCGTAAGCTCCAACTTTGTTATTCCTTCCTGGAATAAATTATCTTGAGCCAAGAAACCACGACTGTCACGGCTTCTGCCGACGAAAGCGAGTATCACCGACACCGACAAGGTAAACACGTCTGGAGTCCAGCTTGGACTTGCGGGACCGACGACTCGTCAGTCCAAGGCTGACCACAGCTCTTTGCCAGAACCAAGGCGGACGTCTTAAGGTAAAGGAGCAGCTGTTTGCTTACTGGAGGTGTGATGATATCTTAAGCTGGACGCGTACGGAAGAGTGTCATCTGGTTTCATAAATGCAAGATAAACTTCCTCTCTTAACCTCCCAATTCTTCTTAAATCTTTCCTCCTATCTTTTTCCCTCAATTCTAAGCTGGAAACTATATTAAGCTGAAGAGCCCACAGACTAAATATGTTAACATCCAATATTGAAGTCTGTTGTGTTAAATTTAAGTGTGCTGACGTATTAATTTGAAAGAAAGTGAAATCATGTCAATCAAGTGTAATGGTGTTAATTTAGTTGATTTATCTTAAATAAATGATAGTGTCTCTTTGACATATCAAACTAAGTCAATGTCCATTGTCACTTAATGGCTCTGTTTATTTATCCATCATAAAGATCACAGAAATATTGGGTAAACTGAAAAAGAAGAGAATCCGTGAAATTACTATTCAATCTGAATAAATTAATTAAGGTAAAGAGGTCAGTATTAATATTGACCTCCTCATAACCTCTTACACAGCATCAGACCTAAATTAGATCCTGTTGTTTCTTGTTCCATCACCTAAACTATTTTCTGCTTCCCAAAATGAAGACAAATAGCTCAAATCTTCACATAGATTGCTAAATTCGTCGGGTTTTAAATGGTCCGCTATTAAAGAGACCAGAGCCCTCTGCCCAGTGTTACATCACAGATGGTGCATTCGTGTGTAATTGGATTTCCCATGATTAAACACGGCTTGAAGTTCAAAATCACTTTTAAAGCAAAATTAAAGTGATTTAGCATTTTGTTTGCAAAAATGAACATATTTAAATGATGAGCAATTTTATGAAAATTTAAAAATAATGTCAGTAGGTCTTTAAGGGAAAAATATGTTATTTCAAAATTTCATGGCGTCAACAAATCCCAAAAAAGTTGGGACAAGTCCATTTTTACCACTGTGTGGCATCCCCCCTTCTTCTTACAACACTCAACAGACGTCTGGGGACAGAGGAGACCAGTTTCTCAAGTTTAGAAATAGGAATGCTCTCCCATTCATGTCTAATACAGGCCTCTAACTGTTCAATCGTCTTGGGCCTTCTTTGTCGCACCTTCCTCTTTATGATGCGCCAAATGTTCTCTATAGGTGAAAGATCTGGACTGCAGGCTGGACATTTCAGTACCTGGATCCTTCTCCTACGTAGCCATGATGTTGTGATTGCTGCAGAATGTGGTCTGGCATTATCTTGTTGAAAAATGCAGGGTCTTCCCTGAAAGAGATGACGTCTAGATGGAGCATATGTTGTTCTAGAACCTGAACATAGTTCTCTGCATTAATGGTGCCTTTCCAGACATGCAAGCTGCCCATGCCACAAGCGCTCATGCAACCCCATACCATCAGTGATGCAGGCTTCTGAACGGAGCGTTGATAACAACTTGGGCTATCCTTGTCCTCTCTGGTCCGGATGACATGGCGTCCCAGTGTTCCATAAAGAACTTCAAATCGTGACTCATCTGACCACAGAACAGTCTTCCATTTTGCCACACTCCATTTTAAATGACCCCTGGCCCAGTGCAAACGTCTGAGCTTGCTTAGAAATGGCTTCCTCTTTGCACTGTAGAGTTTCAGCTGGCAACGGCGGATGGCACGGTGGATTGTGTTCACTGACAATGCTTTCTGGAAGTATTCCTGAGCCCATTCTGTTATTTCCTTGACAGTGGCATTCCTGTTTGAGGTGCAGTGACGTTTAAGGGCCCGGAGATCACGAGCATCCAGTAGAGTTTTACGGCCTTGACCCTTACGCACAGCGATTGTTCCAGATTCTCTGAATCTTTTGATGATGTTATGCACGGTTGATGATGATAACTTAAAAGTCTTTGCTATTTTACGCTGGGTAACACCATTCTGGTATTGCTGCACTATCTTTCTGCGCAACAATGGTGGAATTGGTGATCCTCTTACCATCTTGGCTTCTGAGAGACACTGACACTCTGAGAAGCTCTTTTTATACCCAATCATGTTGTCAATTGACCTAATTAGTGTTAATTGGTCTTCCAGCTGTTCGTTATATGCTCAATTTCCTTTTTCCAGCCACTTGTTGCTACTTGTCCCAACTTTTTGGGGATTTGTTGACACTGTGAAATTTTTAATCAACATATTTTTCCTTTAAAATTTTACATTTACTCAGATTAAATTTTTGATCTGTCATCTATGTTCTATTCCAAATAAAATATTGACATTTGCCATCTCCACTTTATTGCATTCAGTTTTTATTCACAATTTGTTTAGTGTCCCAACTTTTTTGGAATCTAGTTTGTATTTAGTACAAGAAGGCACCATCGTTCATGCTCAATAATCCAGGTACAGATCCAACAATGCTCAGTCACATCATCTGGACGGTTTCTTTTATTGCTCAGATGTTTCGTCCTTCATCCAAACAACTTCTTCAATCTGAAGTGCCACCAAACAAACTGATTTCCACAAACAGCATACTCCGTAGTGGAAAAAAACAGTTTGCTGGTGCTAAGATGGCCTCCGGGGCACACCCTTTCCCCTGTCAACTCCACTGAGACAGTCATGCCAAAGTGGTTCAAAACAACAAAGTTAATGCTCAATAACCAATCAACAATAAGAAGGATTAGTGCAAGCCTGCCAGGGCCAACTGACAAGAAGCACTCCCATAGCATGACAAAATCTTGGAAAAAAATTGTATCGGTCCCCTGACTCTTACTTTTCAATATTCCTTTCTCTGAAATGCTTTGACTGTGGTTTTAATGTTTAGTTTAGTTTAGTTTAAACGTTTATTCATTTAATTTCAATTAAAAAACACAAATACAATTACAGATACAAAGAAATAAAATACATATAAAATGAAAGGCAGCAGAAGAAGTGAAATCTTATCATTTCTGCCCTTCTTAACAAAATCTATTCAAACAATCAATTCAAGCAATAATCATAAATAATATAACAAAAGCATATAAATTGTCACAATTATTCATTATAGTTCAATAAATATTAACTAACTTATATATATCTTGTCAACAAAATATTCTTGATCTTTTTCTTAAATAAAACTAATGATTTCTCTTTTTTTACATCATAATCCAAACTATTCCATAAACATATTCCCTGCATTGAAGTAGACCTACCCTTTAAGCTTGTTCTATACTTCGGTTTTTAAAAAATCCATTCCCTTTAAATTACTGTATAACAACTGTTCCTTTTCATAAAATGCGCTTGAATGTGTGGTGATAGTACAGTACAGTATATGATGCTGAGCCTTGCACATAAGTAATAGAATATTGTAATCAACCAAATCATAAAACTTAAGTAATTTCAGTTGATAAAACAAAATACTTGAAGGATGATAGTAATGTTTTCTTGAGATAATTCTTAAAGCTCTTTTTTGTAAAATAAAGATAGACTGGGTTACAGTTTTACAAGCAGTGCCCCAAACACCAACACAGTAAATTAAATGCGGCACAATAATCGTATTGTACAGCAAACACAAAGCTTTATCATTCAGTAAGTCCCTTACTTTACAGTACTGCCATGGACTTAGATATTTTAGTTCTTACAAAGTTAATATGTTGCTTCCATGACAGTTTATCATCAATAATTATACACTATATAATACTATATATATTATATAATACTATATATACTTGTTCTTCTTAAGTCTTCTGTTCCTGTGGTGATGCATCTTCAGTGATTCCTTCATCGGAAGTGATCTTTGAATTTGAACGATTTTTAATTTCCAGACCAGTTATTACGAGGTTGTCTTGCCTAGAGTTTTGTTCCAAATCATCAATCCGTTGTTCAAGTTCCACAATTTTTTTATCCTTCAAGTTTATTTGTAGTCTCAATTGTTTGACTTATTCAAACAATCCCATTAAAAGTTTCAGTTGCGTTGACAAATTCGAAATTTCTGAACTCATAAAGTTCAGAGATTTTTTTATCTCGTCCATGTCATCGGAGTTAGGCTCCAGTAGATCCTGTTTTCTTAGTTTAGATTTTGCCATTACTCACAAAGAGAACTGCCTGCCCGATGGCCGTGGTTTATCAACTCGATTAGCCGCTAGCCGAGAGCCGCCTTCGGATCACAGAGCCGACCAGCCCCTCGATTCCACTGTAGCCCGGTGTCCGCCGCACCTCTGACCTCTGGAGTATGATCCTGCAGCCCCAGACTCTCCCAGGATCACGACCTGAATTCGGCCCGTAACTGAAACGCAGCTCCAGCAACGACAGTCTCCCACACCGTCGTACCTCGTCCCAACAGCTGCGGACCCAGGCTTAACAGCCGAAAACAGCGAGGTCCACCAGGCTCCTAAAGGTAGGCCGCTAGCTAGCGACCACCGCCGAAAGGGCTAATGAAAAGGCTAATGCCGAAAGGGCTAACGCTCAAACAATCGGGTCCCACAGCTTGATAGTCTGATGAGCCAAAGACAAAAACACCCACAGAGCAAGTTCACACAGATTAATTGTGACCCATATAGTTTTGCTTGAAATCGATTGTTAGAGTAAATTGTAATCCCGTGCAGCACGACGTTCACCTAGACGTTCGCACGACAGCCATCTTGGATCACGACTACGTGTTCATGATGTGATGAAAGCTAGAAATCCTAATTAACCAGTGAATCAACCTTCCTTACGCAGGTGTTCTTATCCTGCAGTCACAGTGTTTCCCCTACCATTATATAGGCGGGGCGCCCCGTCCACAGAACCGAGCGCCCCACCTACCCAACGCTCCAAACACCTGTCAGCACTGACATAACGCTAAACTAGCAGCTCGCAATGCAGGTGCACTAGCTGAAAACCTAAAAGCAGCCTCTTTCCTCATGCTGAACACTCACCTGACACACACACACAAACACACACACTTGAAAACTGTTGGTACAAACAGCGCACGGCTCACGTTTGTCTGTCTCACCCTCCCCCACCCAAAAATAAATAAAAAATACTGTACAAGCAACACGCAGCTGAGATGTTTGTCTCTCTCCTCTGCCCTGCTCCAAAACTGCACG
>JBBPBX010000287.1:96748-129527 GCA_038048925.1 Garcialebias charrua
GCTGACATCTGGTGCTCACTTCATGTATGTGAAACCTCTCCTGAAAAAAAAAGCAACACGGACAAAAGAAACCTTGCTGTGTGTTGTTTATCACTCAAAATAACTTCTTCTTCACGAACTGAAGCCAAATCGCTAAAATCTAAAGTTTTAAATGGCTAAATTCGATGGATGCGTTTGGATCTTTCTCCATTGTATTAAATGTGCCGTTGGAGCAGAGATCTGTATGTGACGTCACAATCACGTGACCGGAAAAACCCGAATTTACCGTGTAAAAAAACGGCGCTAATTTTAAACTATTTTGGAGAGGAATTTTCATTAATTTCACATTGTTTTAGCAAAAACGATCAGAGGTCAATCTTAATATATATATATATGTTGTGCCATTTTATGGAAAGTTAAAAGATGATGTCAGCGGAGCTTTAATCAGGCTTCATTGGGCAGCACAGGTGTTCACCTGCAGCTCCTGCCTTTATATCTCACAGGCAGTGCCTTGAGCAGTGTGGAGACTTGATGGAGCAGGATCTGGCTTGCTGATCAAGTGTGGATGCTGGACTTGTGAACCAAGTCTTGGTTGAAGACACTTTAAAGGTAATTAAACCGAGTGTTGACACACAGTTTTAGGGTTGTGTGATAAACTAACACAGGGAGATCTCCACCCTCTCTGACTGTTAGTGTGTGTGCTCCAGGGGGAGTATAGTTGAGCTGCTTTGAGCTCTAAAAGGGACTCTGGCTGCCTAAAGCAGAGTTTGGTGTAGGTTAAAGCACTTTAAGTGCTAATAGTGATTTAGTTTTGGACTTAGGAGGAGTGTGGTGGTGTTTGAGCCTAAAAGGCTTAATTGCATATCTGTCAAGTCTCCCGTTTTGGCCGGGAAACTACCGTATTTTACCCCTCTTTCCCGTCGTGATCCCGAATTATTATTTTCCCGGAAATCTCCCGTATTATAATATTATAAAAAATTAAAAAAAAAAACATTCCGGTGCCTCTGTCACTAGCCTCGCGAGAACTGCCACCTGCAGTCGCCTCGGTGGCAGTTCTCGCGATGTTAGGGCTGGCGCGGTCGAGAACAAACCCGGAAAAACACAGAGATGGATGTAACGAGAAGTAACGAGAGAGGACGCGTCCCTGCCAAAAAAGTTAAGACTTCGTGTAAATATGTTGAAAAATGGGACAGCGAATTTACTTTCCTAAAGTTTATTACGCGTTTTTTAAGATTTGTAACCGCGACTTTAGTGTCTCTCTCTCATGGGGGAAGGAACGATGTCCGTCAGCATGAAAAATCCGTCAAGCACAAAGGTAAGCCTGTCAGATTGTGATCACATAACTGGTTTGAAAGAGGCTGATAGGTAGTTATTTTAGATTTCTTGTAAACCTGTCTTAAAATGTAAGGGGTTCTGGACTTTGGTTGGGCTAGTGCAGGGGTCTGCAACCTGTGGCTCTGGAGCCACATGCGGCTCTTTGGTCCCTCAGCAGTGGCTCTTCCAAGCTTTGATCAAAACTAACTTTAAACTGAATTTTATTTGTTCTTATAACAACAAAAAGGGCTAGTTTTAGCAGTTTTTCCTGTCATTTCCTTTGCAAATGTGTGAATACTAGAACTAATAGAAGGAGTAAAACATAAGTTAACTTTATTTATTCGAAGTAGGATATTTAATTTTTCCACAATTAAAATAATTTACCTAGACCTGCATAGTTCATTATTTTATTTTTTAATTGGGAAAGATCACATTATTTTTCCTTCTTTATGATAATCTGGTCTTTTTTAGTCTAAAATATAAAAATATCAACAAATCATTAGATATTTTCAGCTTTACAATGGCCAGAAAACTACAGGTCAGAAAATTGTCCTCTAACAAACTTAAAGTGGTCTGTGGGCCACCAGTTGAGAATCCCAGTTGTAGCAGGTATTGTGGCTCCGGAAACGTTTAATTTAGTGAACAAAGGGGCAGAAATGGCTCTTTTGATCATAAAGGTTGCAGATCCCTGGGCTAGTGGGATGGCTCGGCGTACCCGGCAGAAAATGTCCCTTATTTTTAAATCCAAAACTTGACAGGTATGCTTAATTGAGTGACACTGAGGCCAGTGTCTGTTCAGCGTTCTGAAGGAGGACTGCTGTGGTCCACTGTGAGGGACTGTTAAAATGCTTTTTTTCTCTTCCTTTGTACTTTTGATGGGTGAGGTTTGGTAGCTTAGTTTTCGTATTTATTTCGTATTTTTTACTTTTGGTTAAGTGAGGGCCTTATAAATTATAGACAGATCGTCGCCTGGGGGAGAACACTACGGCCTTACCGGGTTGGGTTTGCCTGGGTGGCGTTTTCCTGGGTGGCGTTTTCCTAAGTTTGGCCAGACTCACCTATCCATCTTTTATTTGTACTTTAATTTTCTTTAGTTTTTTTAGGGCGCTGTTCCAGGAGAAGACGCTCCAGGCTTGGTGGGAGAAGCCAGAAGGGACCTCACCAGCTTGGTCACCCTTAGTTTTAGTTAATAAAATTTCTGTTAAAACTTCTTCTGTGTTCAGTGTCCATTAATATGTTTTGACTGTGTTTCGGTCATAACAAGGGGAAACACTGTACAGGTGACCCCCTACCTACGACTCCATCGACCTACGAACAACGGGACCTACGAACGTATCATATTTAATAAAAATATGAAATTACTGTATTAAAAAAAATATATATATTTTTTTTTTTGTGTGTTTAAATGTTCTTAATTTCATGTGTACATCACTTTGTTGCAGCTGTGGTTGTTTTAAAGGCTTTATAAATAATAATTATGATAAAAATGATCATTTCTGATCATTTTTGCGCAATATTGGGCAGCAGGAAGTAGGTCTTCAGTTTACACGGTCACAAATTAATGTAGAACACCGGACGCCATTTTAGGTTCAGTCACGGGGGTCTCCGGTCACAAATTAATGTAGAACACCGGACGCCATTTTAGGTTAGCTGCCGGGAGCCGGCCTTTGAAGACTGGTGACCAGGATCGCATCATATGGATTAATTACTAGCTGGAATCGCTCTGTGAGCTCTGTGGACGTCTCAGGCTGGAGCAGCAGCTGCAGATTGATCGCCGATCGCGCCGCCGCTCCAACACCAGCTCATGGCTTGGCTAGCAGAAGCTAGCCAGCTAGCTAACACAGGTCTCGAGCAGCTGCGGTGGTTCACTCGCCGGCCGCCGCGCTGCTCGGCCCGACAACAATCAACACATGGCAACCTAACGCCAAAAATACACTACATACGGTCCGCTCCGCTCCGCAGGTCGCAGCTGAGCGTCTCAAACTCCAATTTCCACTACCTCCGCTCAGCTCAGGTCCGCCTGCATGCGCCGCTCCTAGACGCATGCGCGGGATTTGCGGGATCGCGCGATAAATCAAGTGATAAATAAGTAAGTCAGAACAAAACAATTCATTCGGTGGAAGAAGGAGAACAACAGTAGAGACTGCTGCCTTGATCTTCTCTCGTAAATGAGCGACAGGACATGGTTTGAGCAACAGGAAGTGATGTATTACATTTCAGAATAAAATACTTTATTTATTTATTTATTTATTGTATTGCGTTTGTAGGCGTAGTCATAAATGATAGTTTGACAGCATTTTTGTACAAATAAATCCGTATAGAGCTAGGATTAGTCCGCCCGTGGTGATTTTATTTTGTAAATACGGAAGTTGTGCTCGTTCCTTTTCCTGTTGGTGCGATGTAATCTTCAAAAGTTGACTACGGCACAGCTCCGTCATCCGGCAGAAATAGAAAAATTTCTAATTTTGACGGACTGCCGTCCGCTCTCCGCTGCTCGCCGCCGCCGTGTGGAGCCAGTGTAAATTCTGTCATTGATTATAATGGGTGCGTATTTGCTGTGGAGGTCGGACCGGAGCGGGGCGGAGCTGGAACGCGTGTAGTGTATTTTTGGCGTAAGATGTCGGCTTTGACCATCTCAAAGTAAGAAATTATATTTTTATTTATTCTGTAAATGTGAATAGCAATGTTTAACATTACAGTACACTACTGTACATGCTTAAATGTGTGCGCGCGCTCCGTTAGCGGTATTTCCACGACCTACGAACGGAATAAGGACCTACGAACGGGACGCTAATTTCACCCCCTAGCTACGGCAGAATCGAGCTGCGAACAGTTCTTATCTCCCTAACTCGTACGTAAGTAGGGGGTCTGCTGTACTGGTCTCAGGTCATTCCCATTTTACTGAGACAAATTGAACCAAGTGGCTGGACCTCTGCTGAATTAGTAAGAAACGTTAAAGAGGGTGAACATTTATGCAGTCACTCACTTTAAATTACATATTTTTTAAGTGGCTTTACTTTGTAGAAATCGTTTTTCACTTTGACGTGAAATAATAAAAATAAAAAAAATCTTGTCAAAAATCCTAATTTATACTGACCATGATTAATTTATAATGACAATAAAGTATAAAACATCCAAATAGGGTGAATACTTTTTATAGTTATAGTATGGCAACCACATCAAACTTTTGCTCAATGTTTGCAAAACATTTTGTAACATTGTGTATGTGTGTTAGCCAAGAACGATTAGCTGTGGCAACCATTTTGAATATAGTGAACTACAAAACTAGTTTAATTGTAGAAGTCCATCCATCCAATAAGTACTTTATGAAAGTACTGTATTATTAAACTCTACCCAATGGTTCATGGGATTCATTCAACCTTTATTTAAACAGATAAATCACATTGAGTCTCAAAGACTCATTTACAAGTGAGATCTGCTGGACAGACAAAAGTGATGAAAAATAATAATGTTCATTAGAGCCGGTTGTGTTCATTAGAGCCGGTTGTGTTCATTATTATTATCCACACAGACCCACAAGAGCAAACCCATTATGGCCCTTTTGCCATTAAAAAAACACTGGTCAACTTGTTACTTTTCAATAGATAGTAACAAAGATTGGGTATTAGCTAGGACCAAGATTTTAATTTAGTCACCCCCTATGTGTGTATAAGTTTAATTTAGCAAACTGACCAGCTCCAGCTCCCTGGGGTTGGTTTGCTCTATTTTGGTGAAAGTGGTGAGTCCAGCGTTCACCATTGCTGTGGACAGAGACTGACCTGAAACACACAATGTGTTAATATTTAATTGTTTTAAACTAATTTACATAGAAATATTAGCTTGATAATTTAATTAATAACAACTACAAAGCAGATCTTTACAACTTAAGAACACAAATACGTTAAAAAATACTTATACAGTAGTGCTGTATTTTTGATTAGGTCCTATTGTGTGAATTCTTATGAAGCAGTCGTATTATTGTACGGTAATCCATTTCAGTGCGTTTCTCATCCCGCAGTTTTCAAGCTTTTTAAATAAATAAAAAATCATATATTAAAATGTTCAGCTCCTTCAGGACAACCCTGATACTGTATGGCTTTGGAATTGGTGCAACTTTAGCTTTTTGAAATATTTAGCCTTTTCTGTTATTTTTTTACTCATAGAAAATGAATTGAGCTCATTTTACATCCTTCACATCTTTAGATCTGTTTACAACCTTTTACTGCTCCTTTCACATTTTTGTTCTGCTTCAGCTTCTTTCAGTTTTTTTGTGTAACTTTAAACATGTTTTTCAGCTATTAGCAACTTTCACTTGTTTTTTTTTTCCCTTTCAGATTCTTTCTGCTAACTGCAACATTTTTGTGTGCCTTCTTCTAACTTATTTCTGTTAATTTCAACTTGTTATGCTCCTTTCAGCTTATTTATGCAAGTTTGAGCTTTTTCTACTATTTCATATGGTAGCTGGTTTTATGCCAATTTAAGCTTTTTCAGCTAATTCCACATTATTTGCACCCATTTCAACTTTTTTCAGCCTACTGGTAATTCAACAAAAATGTGCTCTCTCAACTTCCTTCTGGTAAGTTAAACTTCTTTTGACTTTTTAGCTACTTTTCAGCAGTTTTTGCTCATTTCAGCTTTTTTCATATAATTTCTACTTTTTGTGTTCATTTCTGCTTCTTTCAGCCTTATTGGGAAAACATGTTCTTTCTGCTTTCTTCTGTTAATTTAGGCTTGTTCTACCTTCTCAGCTACCTTTTTTTCTTTTTTTGATTTTTTTTTTTGTGTGTGTTAATTTCAGCTGTTTTCAGATAAATTCGAGTTTTTCATGGGAATTTTTGCTACTTTCAGCCTAAGTAACTTCTTTATGCTAATTTCAGCTCATTATGCTCACTTCAGCTTGTTTTTAGCTAGCTTAAGATTTTCTGCTATTTCAGCTACTATTTAGCAGTTTTATGCTCATTTTAGCCTTTTCTGTAAATTTCACTTTTTTTTAGCTCATTTCAGCTCTCTCCACTTCCTTCTTGGTTACCGGTAAGCTTCTTTCTGCCTTTTCGGCTACCTTTTAGATAGTTTTTTTGTTGTGTGTCCGTCTGTGTGTACTAATTTTAGTTTTTTATTAGCTGATTTCCTCATTTTTGTGCTCATTTCTGCTTATTGAAACCTACCGTAATTCAGCAAATATGTGTTCTATAAATATGTGTTCTAGGGTGTCCATATGTGCTCTTGGCACCAGGACACCCTAGGTCGTAGTTCAATGATCGACTTTGTTGTCGTCTCATCTGATCTGCGGCCGCATGTCCTGGACACTCGGGTGAAGAGAGGGGCGGAGCTGTCCACTGACCACTACCTGGTGGTGAGTTGGCTCCGATGGTGGGGGAGGATGCCGGTCAGACCTGGCAGACCCAAACGTATTGTGAGGGTCTGCTGGGAACGTCTGGCAGAGTCTCCCGTAAGACGGAGCTTTAACTCCCACCTCCGGGAGAGCTTTGAACACGTTCCGAGGGAGGCGGGGGACATTGAGCCCGAGTGGACCATGTTTCGCGCCTCTATTGTCGAGGCAGCTTATCGGAGTTGTGGCCGCAAGGTTGTTGGTGCCTGTCGTGGTGGCAACCCTCGAACCCGGTGGTGGACACCGGCGGTGAGGGATGCTGTCAAGCTGAAGAAGGAGTCCTATTGGGCCTTTTTAGCCTGTGGGACCCCGGAAGCAGCAGATAGGTACCGGCAGTCCAAGCGGCATGCGGCTCGGGTGGTTGCTGAGGCAAAAACTCGGGCGTGGGAGGAGTTCGGAGAGGCCATGGAGAATGACTTCCGTACGGCTTCGAGGCGATTCTGGTCCACCATCCGGCGTCTCAGGGGGGGAAAGCGGTACGCGACCAACACCATTTATGGTGGGGATGGCGTGCTGTTGACCTCAACTCGGGATGTTGTGAGTCGGTGGGCGGAATACTTCGAAGACCTCCTCAATCCTACTGGCACGTCTTCCACTGAGGAAGCGGAGCCTGGGGACTTTGGATCGGGCTCTCCAATCTCTGGTGCGGAGGTCGCCGAGGTGGTTAAAAAGCTCCGCGGTGGCAAGGCTCCGGGGGTGGATGAGATTCGTCCTGAGTTCCTTAGGGCTCTGGATGTTGTGGGGTTGTGTTGGCTTACGCGACTCTGCAATATCGCGTGGACATCGGGGGCAGTTCCCTTGGATTGGCAGACTGGGGTGGTGGTTCCCCTATTCAAAAAGGGGGACCGTAGGGTGTGTTCCAACTATAGAGGGATCACACTCTTAAGCCTCCCTGGTAAGGTCTATTCAGGGGTTCTGGAGAGGAGGGTCCGTCGGATAGTCGAACCTCGGATTCAGGAGGAGCAGTGTGGTTTTCGTCCTGGTCGTGGAACACTAGACCAGCTCTACACCCTCAACAGGGTCCTGGAGGGTGCGTGGGAGTTTGCCCAACCAGTTTACATGTGCTTTGTAGACTTGGAAAAGGCATTCGACCGCGTCCCTCGGGGGGTTCTGTGGCGGGTACTCCGGGAGTATGGGGTACCAGGCCCATTGATATGGGCTGTTAGGTCCCTGTACGACCGGTGTCAGAGCTTGGTCCGCATTGCCGGCAGTAAGTCAGGCTCGTTTCCGGTGAGAGTTGGACTCCGCCAAGGTTGCCCTTTGTCACCGATTCTGTTTATAACTTTTATGGACAGAATTTCTAGGCGCAGCCAAGGTGTTGAGAGGATCCGTTTTGGTGGCCTTAGAATCGCTTCTCTGTTTTTTGCAGATGATGTGGTCCTATTGGCTTCATCAGCTCGTGATCTACAGCTTTCACTGGAGCGGTTTGCAGCTGAATGCGATGCGGCCGGGATGAGGATCAGTTCCTCCAAATCCGAGGCCATGGTCTTGAGCCGGAAAAGGGTAGCGTGCCCTCTCCGGGTCGGGGAGGAGGTCCTGCCCCAAGTGGAGGAGTTTAAGTATCTCGGGATCTTGTTCACGAATGAGGGAAAACTGGAGCGTGAGATCGATAGGCGGATAGGTGCAGCGTCCGCAGTGAAGCGGGCGCTGTACCGGTCTGTCGTGGTGAAGAGAGAGCTGAGTCAAAAGGCAAAGCTCTCAATTTACCGATCGATCTACGTTCCCACCCTCATCTATGGTCATGAGCTTTGGGTTATGACCGAAAGAACAAGATCTCGGATACAAGCGGCTGAAATGAGTTTTCTCCGCAGGGTGGCTGGACTCTCCCTTAGAGATAGGGTGAGAAGCTCAGTCATCCGGGAGGGACTCGGAGTAGAGCCGCTGCTTCTCCACATCGAGAGGAGCCAGTTGAGGTGGCTCGGGCATCTGGTTAGGATGCCTCCTGGACGCCTCCCTGGTGAGGTGTTCCGGGCATGTCCCACCGGGAGGAGACCCAGAGGAAGACCCAGGATACGCTGGAGGGACTATGTTTCTCGGCTGGCCTGGGAACGCCTTGGGATTCCCCCAGAGGAGCTGCTCCAAGTGGCTGGGGAGAGGGAAGTCTGGGCCTCCCTACTTAGGCTGCTACCCCCGCGACCCGACCCCGGATAAGCGGAAGAAAATGGATGGATGGATGGATGTGTTCTATCTGTTTCTTCTACCATTTTAGGCTTGTTCTTCCATTTTAACTACAATTCAGCATGTTTTTAGCTCATTTAAGCTGTTTTTCAACAAGTTCTTCTGCAATAAGCATTCAAACTGCATTTTTGCAAGAAATACAATTTCTCTAGTTATCATCATTATTATTGTGGACAGTTTAACTAAACCAGAACAGTGTAATCACCTATCTTTTCCAGCTGCTTGGAGACATAGGGTGAGTTTTCCCAAAGCTTAGCTCTGAAGCACTTAGCCAGGATCAGGGAGTTAAGAACAGCAGTAAAGACAGTCTTGGACTGATGGCTCAGGAACTCCGACAGGCCTGCCAGGATCAAAACACAAGCAAAGTTTATTAATTTATTATTACATTTATGTATTATTTGTGTTATTTACTATTGGTATTTTTAAGCGTTCTTGTGTTTTACAATTTGACATCCATACATTTACTAATACGCATCCCAATTCTGAAGATCTTTGCTGTATCTTGAGTAAGTCCAAAATCTTGAACCATGATGGAACTCATCTGAGCCTGAATCAAGCTACAAGGCAATAAAAATGTATCACTCATCAAGGACAGTTCATAAAACATCATCAGTAATATGATAAAATGAACGTAACCTACCAGTTCACTTTCATCTCACTGGTTTTAATCTTTCCCTCAAGGGGAAATCTGGAGGAAAAAAATACATACAAAATGCAAATAAACATTGTTTCTAAAATAATGCTATTGAATCTGATGATATGAACATGTTTGACCTGATGGTGGTCCTGTTTTTGTCCCGGTTCAGAGTGTTCAGGGTTCTTCTCTCATTCACTCTCAGCTGAATGTCACTGAACTCTCTGCTCTTCGACACCAACTCAACCTGCAGAAACATTGAAAAATACACTTTGATCTGCAATCGATCAATGGATCCATCCATCCATCCATCAGCAAATCAAGGAGGTAAATCTATACATTCTTCTCCCTAGCAACACTCTTCACCTCCTCCTGGAAGATCCCAAAGCACTTCCAAGCCAGAAAGTACCGTATACATAATTTATCCAGAAAGTTCTGGGTCTCACCAGGTCTCCTCCCAGTCGTACTTGCCCAGTAGACATCGTAATGAAGATACCAGAAGCACACCAGATGACCCCTTTTGATGCAGAAGAGCAACAGCTATCCTTGTCCCCTGGGAGATGGAGCTCCTTAGACTGAGTCTGGCCTTCCAACAGAGCAAGCTCCTTTCAGCTTGTTTATTTGGCCAGCATGATCCATACCACAACCATAGATGAGAGTTAGAATGTATGTAAATAGACAAAGGTAGTATCTCACTGAGCTGCAACTGTTGGAGACGAGTTAAAGAGACAAATTTGTCAGAAAACAGGTGGTTACTTGCAATCTCACTGAATTTTGAATGGTTGCAACCAAGTGAGCCGTGCATCTGCGTTTTCTATGGCCAGTTTTTAAAAATCATGGATTAGTGCCATGTGCATAACTTGCAAATATATACTCTTGGCCATACACATTATTCTGATACCCACATCTGCAAACATCATACCCATCTTAGCAGCCAGCCCCCAGTTATTTAAATGACTGAGAAATATTTGGGACAAAGGTAAGAAGCGTTTAAGAAAGGTTTAAAGTCATTGTAAAATAACTGCAGATAACGCTGCAATTATTTTGATTTATTGTACACATTTTTTAACATATTCAAAACTCCAGCAGTAAGAATGTGCACCTCTACAATGCACACAAAGAAATTCAGATCCATGGCAAGACATTTTGGAGACTCCATTGAAAATGCTGTTTTCTAGCTAGTCACCAACAGTCTTGGCCTAGTGAGATACTACCTTTAATTGCAAGTGTTGCCTTTCATCTCAGCTTCTTCTACACAACAAACCTGAGCAACACTCAGTAAGACAGACAAGACCCTGATCCGTTGTTGATCCATCTCCTGCTCCATCCAGCCATCACTTGTGAACAAGGCTCCCAGATATCTGAAAACCTCCACGTGCAAAAACTCATGACCAACCTAGAGAAAAAGATCTATCTTTTCATGGCTTTGCTTTTTTCTGGTATGTACTGTATTCTATATATTTTCTTTGTTGTTGTTTGATACAGTATGAATGTTTTCTATGTTTTTTTATTCATTACTTTTGATGTTTTTTATCTGCTTTACTCTGTTTACTTACTGGAGTCTATAAAACTGTGTTCTTCCACTTACATTTTTGAGGAATCCTTAAAAGTCAAATCTATTTTTCCAACCTAGCAAAACAAAACATTTTAATATGTATAAGAGAGCCTACCAGGTCAGATAAACTTTCAGTGCCAACCACTTTGCTGAAATGCTTCATTGTGTCAAAGGCAACACAAAACCTCGCCATCAGCCTGCCAGCCTCTGTCAAAGAAATAAAAAGAAAACATTCGGCTTTAATAAAAGGCGATTACAAATATTTTTGGATAAAGACATTTTATTCACAATATACATGATAGAAAATATAAAAGAAGCCAAACAGGGCACTTACCTCAACATTTTCTAAGCACTTCTTACCTGTTGGTTTGATGTTGACGTCCTCATCCATACTGATTAAATCAATGGACGACAGCGCATTGAGGTTCTTCAGACACAGTTCTACAATGGGATGAGATAAACAACCTTCAACTTAGACATTAAAATGATATTAGCAGTGTGTAAAACTGTTTTTGCAACTTCGGATTTGATCTAATAAATTAAAGGGGACCACATATTCAAAATTCACTTTTTAATGTTTTTTTACTCAACTTTGGGTATTTACTTCATAAAAAAACAGTCCTAAGGCCAAAAAAATGCACCCAGTGGTTTATTTACTCTAAGTATATTTATTTTACTGTGATAAGATAGGTTTCGTTTTGAAATCATCGCGCTTGTGACGTCACAAGCGCCAGGACAACCCACCTCGAACCTGAGTCCAGCCCCTCACCAGCAACCCCTGGTGCGGCTCCACCCACTTCAGTATAAAAAGACGTGACGGTTGTTTTTCCTGATTTCATGGCTAAAAATGTCACAGAGTCTAGCCAGCTAACTCTCTGACCCTCCTGGCCCAGATAATGGAGCGCGCACTAAGCAGATTTAAAATTGATAGTTTTCAGATGGGAGGCTTGAATGAACAGCGATATGCAGCATGTTGCTGTGTGTGTGTGTGTGTGTTGGTTTATGTGTCATTAGCAGGACAGACTACGTACGGCTAAACCTCATTGACAAACCCGTGTGTGTATGTGTGTGTGCCGGGCCCGAAGCGCGGCTGAGCGAGGGGGACACAGATAACAAGACAGCCCCGCTGTGAGTGTGTGTGTGTGTGTGTGTGTGTGTGTGTGTGTGTGTGTGTGTGTATGTGTGTGTGTGTGTGTGTGTGTGTGTGTGTGTGTGTGTGTGTGTCCGCGACCGCGAGTGACATCCGATCAGCTCGCGCGCACAGGGAGAGGGAGGGAGACGTCAGGGAGGGAGTTGGACATTTAGAGGAAAAATTAAAAATGACACGACAACTTGTACACGTCTGATCTGTCCCACACAATAAATACGTTGCGCGGTCCAGTTACAGCTCAGCGTCACTTCAGACATCCTCGTCTGCCTTTGGAGGGCGGAGTTAATGTAAGCAGATCTTTGAAGGGCGTGCCACGAGATCTCATTATCATAAACCGGTCGTTCAAAACGAAAGTTAAAAATGGCAGAATTAAAAAGGGTATAATTGATTATCTAAGAATTATTTTGTGTATTAAATTGAATGAACACTGTCTGGTAACCCCAAAGACATACCATAAAAATTTTAAAAACCTATCTGTGGTCCCCTTTAAAGGAATATCCTAATAAAACTAAGATAATAAGGAATGATCAACTGTTCCTCACCTTGCAATTTGGCTTCAATGCCACTTCTGTCCAAGTCAGCAGAGAAACCTGAAAACAAAATAGACATGAAGTAAACAGCTGGCCACAGCTATTCTATTCATGCCAATGTATTCATATAGTACCAATTCAAAACAAAAGTAATCTCAGGGCGTTGAAGAAAGAAAAAAAAAAGTTAAAATCATGAATTCAATGCAGACACAAATTTTAATTTAAGTACAAATGTATTTAATTAAATTTCTATTATAATAGAACACATTCATGTACAGTACATTATGCTTTGTCAGCATAGTATTGAATCTGCACTTTGTCACAATCTCCCATCCTGATCAGCATGGAGGCAAACAACTTCCTTTTAACAGGAAGAAACCTCTAGCAGAACAGAGTCCAGGATGGGCAGCAGCCTCAACTGGCTAGAGTTAGAGAGAACAGAAAAGAAACACAAACACAGAAGAATTGGTCCAGGTGTAGTTTCTATGGTAAGAAAATATAAGAAAACACATGTTAATGTGCTTAAAGTAAAGGAGAAATGAAAAGTGTTTTTAAGCTAATAGTAGTCTAATGAAAAGCATAAAATAAGCTTGTTGAGAAATTTTCACAAGTCAAAAATGTCATCCTAACTCAAATTTAGACTTTGCAAAGTGAAAAAATTCTCATCTGGTGTTTTTGACCCCCCTCCCCCTGCCTGCTCTCCGTCCCCTGAATATGACGTAGGCAGTGCCACGGTCGTCCCTCATACAGTAATATTAGTGTGTGTATCTAGTTGTGGACAAAAAGGTTTCAGTGTGTAGCAATTAGGGATGCAGCAAAAAAAATCTATTTTTTAAAGAATCAAGATTCTTAGTCCTGGCGATTCAGAATCGATTCTAAAAGCCCCAAAATCGATTTTAAAACTTTTTTTAAATTTTATATTGTATTTTTACCGCTCCTGTGCATTCGGCCGCTGTAGAATTTTGGCCGTGTAGGGCCACCGTAGTTAGTTAGCCAGGCAGCTCCCAATGGAGCCTGCTAGCAAGGAGGGAGATGCATGTTTCAACTTGCTCCTTCATCTTTAAAAATCATTTTAGATCCTACTATGTTCTGGGGAAGACAGAGCTTAACAAGACATTGGTAACTGTTTCAGGACATTTTCAACACCCCCACTTCCACGTTAGCATACGGCGCTAGCATGCTAACGTTAGCATACGGCGCTAGCATGCTAACGTTAGCATGCGGCGGCTAACGCACGGCTATTCGTATTTCCAGGATAGAAATGCCCATTAATGCACTAAATCACCAAACTGTTTTTGACAAACTAAAGTGATATCCTTCAGATTCAAAAAAGTCTTCTGCTTCCATTTTAAATGACAGACAAGAGGACAGTAATGATGGGTTTATAGCTTCAGTGTTATTGTAAGATAGCAAAGGAGGTCTTAATTGCGTCATAAAAGTGCGTCCAGAAAATTACTACAGAAATCACTGCACTTCGGCATGTAGCAGGAAAAATGTAAAAAACTATTTCTTTAAGCTACTGACTTGAAAAAAGCATACTAAGTATGTTTATGTGTGTTGTTTACTATATGAAATTCTTGTTATATCGATTTTTTCAGATTTGATTACATTTCTCCTTTAAGCCTAGTCTTAAAAGAGTGTCAGCCTCAAGGACAGAAACAAGAGTAGTGATGTGCTATGTTTGGAAAATACATGGAACATTAACATCTATAAGATGAAGATTGGTAGTTCCAAGCGTTGTTGAATGAAACAGAAGATGGACACTCTTTCTGATAGCTAATCAGAGACTGCGGCTCTCACCATAGTGTGTGGGATTCTTGAGGGCTCTGATGTAGAGAAAGGTGGAGCGTATCCAGTCTAAAGCCATGTTGACATCACAGATGGTTTGGAGAACAATCTCAGCATTCAGGTGCTCAACCAGGTGACTGTGTAAGCTTGGGAAACAGAGTGTATTGTTACCTGATGTACTGTAGTATCTTCTCGTTAGTATGTTGATGTGAGAAAAGAGTTAAATTAAGTGCTCTTTGTTATACCTGCTCTCAATGATTTCTATTCCATTCACAAGTTTCATGTATTTGTCTCTGGTTTGAACCTTGGTCATAATCACTGCAGTCGCTGATGAATCAAACTAGAGCAGTGAAAACCAAATAATGAGACATTTTATGACCTAAGTACATTACCAGATGTCTACAAAACATTCAAATTAAAATTGTGCTCCCACCTGAGGTCGTCCTGCCCGGCCAATCATCTGTAGGATGTCAGCCTCACTGTACTCCTCACAGGAGCCTGCAACATACTGAATTGTGGACTTGATCACCACCAAGTGCGCAGGAAGATTTACACCCATGGCCAGAGTCCTGGTGGTAACTGAGACAGTGAAATAAAAAAAAATACAAATTCAACTTTTATAAAATAACCCTGGATTCAAAATGTAATAATGTATTAAAAGTTATGTAACAGTTTTGAACAGACATTCATTTTATTTTATTTTATTTTACAATTGCATCTGAGTTATTATTTAAGCAGACAGTGGATGGAAAAATTACTGTTAATTCAAATAGTGCTAACTGCAATTTTGTGTGTCTCGTAAAGCAACTACCAATATGAAAATAAGATTTTAAGTAACTGTTTTTTTTGTGTGTGTTTTTTTGTGTTGATTTGCTTAGATTAAGACTACCTGTGGTGGTTACCTTACAAAACGTTTTCATCCCTTTGCTCTTAAGCTCCAACCATCATCTTCAGGAGCAGCATAGTTTCATAAGATCTATCTGTGGACAATCTAATTGCCAAATTATCTCAGTTTATAAACACCAGTTCTGATAGACCCCAGAATCACCACCAGTCCAACACCTCAAGGCATTAAGGACTACCACCAAGCAAAAGACATCATGATGACAAAAGAGAAAAAGTCATGATGTACAAATCAGGGTTGAGTTGTAAGAAAAATTCTAAACCTTGAAAATGTCCAAAGCTCTATTAAATCCATTATTAGAAAGTGGAAAGACTATGTCATCCAAGCAAACCTGCCAAAAGAGTCAAAGAGGACAACCAGACAACGAGGGCATTAATCAGATAAGTAATCAAGAGGCCAAAGAGCTGGTGAAGATTCTGTCAACCAGGTCATAGCCAGCCCAATCAAAGTGTATTTTGTTGTTTTGGATCAAGAGGCCAAAGAACACCCTGATGGAGCTAGGTAGCTTTTCTAAAGAAATAGGAGCTCGCAATCTGGGTATGTGCATCTTATGGAGGTCCATAGGACACTATAAAAGGAAAAGGTCATTTGAAGAGAAAAATAAAGAAGACTCTATGGAATTTCTCTTTCAAACATTTAGAAAAAAAATCTGTGGTCAGATTAAATTAAAATTGAACTTTTTGACCAACGAGAACAAACAGGAGCGGACCTAACAATTCTCATGATGCTAAGAAAAACCATCCCACAGTGAACCATGGTCATGGCAGCATCAGCAGAAAGTGGGAAATGGTCAGAGTTGGGAAAAAAAGATGGATGAAGCAAAATACAGATAAATTCTTGCTGGAAACCTGTTTGAGTCCTTCAGAAATCTGAGACTGGACAAAGATCCCTTGCCAACAGGTCCTAAACACAGTGCTGAAGCTACACTCCAGTGGTTCAAGGAAAATAAAGTGCAGGATGAGCTCAAGATGAGACTGGTTCTGGTGATTTCATTCTGTTAAAAGTAAGTTTTCCGTTTTCACTGCCAACAATGTGCTGCTCAGGATGGAAGGCTGTGACCAAGTGAAGATTTGACACAACCGGTTGGCTTCATTAGATTATTTTTGCTAATCGGGGTTTTATAATTTAAAGTTTGTGAATGTTTTTGTAAAGTGCCACGAGATTACTCAATAGGCACTACATAAATAAAATGAATTGAATTGAATAGTGGAAACAGTAAAAATTATTTTTTTATATATTTTTGGCCAAGGTGTTGAGAGGATCCGTTTTGGTGACCTTAGAATCGCTTCTCTGTTTTTTGCAGATGATATGGTCCTACTGGCTTCATCAGTTCGTGATTTACAACTTTCACTGGAGCGGTTTGCAGCCGAGTGTGATGCGGCCGGGATGAGGATCAGTTCCTCCAAATCCGAGGCCATGGTCTTGAGCCGGAAAAGGGTAGCATGCCCTCTCCGGGTCGGGGAGGAGGTCCTGCCCCAAGTGGAGGAGTTTAAGTATCTCGGGATCTTGTTCACGAATGAGGGAAAACTGGAGCGTGAGATCGATAGGCGGATAGGTGCAGCGTCCGCAGTGAAGCGGGCGCTGTACCGGTCTGTCGTGGTGAAGAGAGAGCTGAGTCAAAAGGCAAAGCTCTCAATTTACCGATCGATCTACGTTCCCACCCTCATCTATGGTCATGAGCTTTGGGTTATGACCGAAAGAACAAGATCTCGGATACAAGCGGCTGAAATGAGTTTTCTCCGCAGGGTGGCTGGACTCTCCCTTAGAGATAGGGTGAGAAGCTCAGTCATCCGGGAGGGACTCGGAGTAGAGCCGCTGCTTCTCCACATCGAGAGGAGCCAGTTGAGGTGGCTCGGGCATCTGGTTAGGATGCCTCCTGGACGCCTCCCTGGTGAGGTGTTCCGGGCATGTCCCACCGGGAGGAGACCCAGAGGAAGACCCAGGACGCGCTGGAGGGACTATGTTTCTCGGCTGGCCTGGGAACGCCTTGGGATTCCCCCAGAGGAGCTGCTCCAAGTGGCTGGGGAGAGGGAAGTCTGGGCCTCCCTACTTAGGCTGCTACCCCCGCGACCCGACCCCGGATAAGCGGAAGAAGATGGATGGATGGATGGATGGATATATTTTTGGGAGTACAGGTAGTACCAAAAATGTTATTTTCACTCCTAGAATATACAGTATTTAGTCTCACAAAGAACAGGCAGGTCCCCCAGAGTGAAGGCTTCTTCTATCAGCTTCCTGTCGGACAAGTCAACTCCTGCATGGTGGTATCCAATTCCTAACATCACCAGATCTGAAATAAAAACACAAAAGTAATGTTACACATGTGAGCAAGGACTCTAAGCTCTCACCGAGGCTCAAGAATTAAATGGCCACATATTTTTGTAATAACAAAGGATTTTAAAGGGGACCACACATGCAAAATTCACTTTTTAATGTTTTTTTACTAAACTTTGGGTATTTACTTCATAAAAAAACAGTCCTTGTGCCAAAAAAATGCACCCAGTGGTTTATTTACTCTAAGTAGATTTATTTGTCTGTGATTAAAAACGCTCCGTTTCACACTTCCTGCGGTTTGTGATGTCACAAACCGTAGCCAATCACCTCAAACCTGAGTCCAGCCCCTCACCTAGCAACCCCTGGTGATGCTCCACCCACTTGAGTATAAAACATGTCACGGTTGCCTAGCGGTTTAGGAGCTGACCTGGCGGTCATTTATTTATTTATTTATTCATTTATTTAGCCCCCGGGGGGCTAGGGGTTTGCCCTGCTCCAGCCATGCAGCACATCTCGAGTAAAACCAGAATGTTTTATTACCTTGTTTGAATGAACTCTGTCTCGTTGAAACTGTGCACACACACTCTCGCGGTTTGGACTTGTTTCTTATATGATGAAGGACTGCTCTTGCACAACTGTCAGTTTGGTTGAGCGGTTACGACACTTAAGCGCCACGCAGGAGAGCGGAGTTCGCATCCTGTTTAAGGCATCTTTTTTTCCCCCTTTTTTTTAAAGCCTTTTGTTTCGGAGAAATCGGGGTGAGACTAGATATATACATCGACATAATAATACTTTATAATTGTTATTTTTACGTTTTAGTTCAATTTTTAGTGTAATATCGCTCCCAACGCGCAGCCGGCAGAATGAATGAACACACACACAGTGTGTGACTCTCGCGGGGCGACAGTCTGTACCATCAAGCACCACTGATCGATATATTTTCAGATTAGCAACTTATTTATTTTAAGAATACCTTTCACTTCATCAAAATCTAATCAAAACTTCAGCGTTCTAAATGTAGGTGGTTGTGATTATTTCTTATACGATGAAAGACTGCTTTTTGCATAACTACCTGGTTGGCCCAGAGGTAGTGAACCGGACTCGTAATCCGAAGGACACGGGTTCGCCTCCCGGTCGCGGTATCTCTTTTTTTTTTTTTTTTTTAAGCCTTTTGTTTTGCAGACCGCCGGCGAAGACACCATTTGCGTGCGGGAGTTGTTGGGAGCTACTGACTTTTGAGGTCCGGGGGTCCGGTCAAAGGTTGCCTCATGCGGATAAATTAACTGGAGCGAGACATTCTGTGAACTTTGTGTGTGTGGACTGAAGCACGCTCCCAAAAGCGCCGCATGCAACGAGCGGAGCTAACACCGCCCGCTCGGAGGAGGAAAAGCTATCATTAGCCTCGGAGGTGGGCTAATGCTAAAAAAAGGAGCTGCAAATGGCGGCGCGCGCAGAGGGCTTTTGGTAAGTTATCTTAAGCTACTAGCACTAACAGTAAGTCAAATGAGTAATAAAAAAGAGCTAATTTTAAAATAACAACATATTAGAGATACTGGCTGTTACAGAGGGCGTAGTTAATGTAAATAGGTCTTTGTAGGGCGTGGCTTTCAGACCTCATTATTCATAAACCGGTCGTTTAGAACGGAAGTGAAATTTGGCAGAATTAGAAAGGGGATATTTTATTATCCAAGCATTATTTTGTGTATAAAATTGACTGAAAATGGTCTGGATAGCCCACAGATAAACCACAAAAAATTATATATCCTACATTTGGTCCCCTTTAAACATGTATTTCCACTAATAGTAGAAAAATACACAGCTTAGTTCAACATAGCATTTAACATCTATGTCACAGTTGTATGTAAACTTTGGGTATGTGCCCAAAGATTTTAAACAGAACTTTAAAGATAGATTACAATAATGTATTGTCATTCAGAGACAAGAGAAAATGACTTGGCTTTTAGAGGGTTTAAATGAGCTAAAAGGCTTTACCTCGTAGTTTTGAATCCAATGCAGAATTTGCATATTTCATCAACCTACAAAGTCAAGGGAATAAAAAACAAACAAAAAGCTGTAATTTAAATTTTCTTAGAAAAATTTCCACTATATTATGATGAAAAGAGGCTTCAGTGGAAGAAAACAACACAACCTTTGCTTGTGTTCGCAGCTCATGATAAATCGAGCATCTTTGGCCAGCACAGTAGCTGACTGCTGAACTCCCTTCCTTGTGGAGCAAAACTAAAGAATAAAAGTGACTGTTATTAAAACGTGATGTAATTAATGAATCAACAGCTTTAAGTCAATTTATTAATGACACACACACAGATTTTATACACATATATATATATATATATATANTTTAATAAACATAAGCATAAAATAGTAAAAGTGTAACACTGTCCTGAGTTTTTTCATAGTAGTATAAAAGTATGAAAATTTACACCAACACTGAAACACCAAACACCCCTAAAACACCAAACACCCAATGAACATAAGCATAAAATGAAATAATAAAAGTGTAATACTGTCCTGAGTTTTTTCATAGTAGTATAAAAAGTATAAAAAGTATATCTATAAAATAAACTGAAGGTTCTAGCATTGACATTTGCAAAGAGTGGCACAGCAGCATATGAGTTAATGTACACAGTATATGTATGAGGTAGTTGATGTTGGTATAGAGGCAAAGTGGCATATGCAGTAAGGCACATAAGGCACATTTGGCATCCTTAGATAAGGCTAATCAGAGAATACTGTGTATGTATCAGCAGTAGTGTAGATATAAAAGTAGTAAAGTAGTAGTAAAGTCCAGTTGATCCTGTATTGAACGCCTTTTTTGATTTCATCATGTCCTGGACGACTGAGAATCTTCACCAGCATATAAAAGTAGTGAAAATGTAAACAGTAGTAATAAATGTAAAACAGTAGTAATAAATGTAAACCGTATTAATAAATGTAAACAGTGAATGTAAACAGTAGTATGACTATAGGCAGTAATGTAATACAAACATTAGTGCAAATATGAGAAGTAGTGCAAACTGAATGAGTACATGACCGAGAGTTTAGTGAATAACCCGTTTGATGACACAGGGTCCAGTGTTAAAAACTTTGTGTTGAGTGGTAATGTGTGAGAAAGTTTTTTGTGTTAAGGCAGTTCAAAAGTTTTTTGTGTTAAGGCAGTTCAAATGGGAGGGGAGGCAGAGCAGGCAGAGTGTTTAGCATTCTGACTGCCTGATGAACAGAGCTGTCTCTCAGTCTGCTGGTTCGAGCCTGGAGACTCCTCAGTCTCCTCCCTGATGGCAGCAGTCTAAAGCGGCTGTGTAGTGGGTGTGTGGGATCACCTGCCATGCAGAGGGCTTTCCGAGTGAGGCGTTTGCTGTGTAAGTCCTGCAGTGAGGGCAAGGAGGTGCCGACGATCTTCTCAGCTGCTCTCACGATGCGCTGGAGGCTCTTGCGGCATGATGCAGTACATGCACCAAACCACACCGTGATGCAGCTGGTCAGGACACTTTCTATGGCACCCCTGTAGAAGGTGCACATGATGGGGGTTGAAGCTCCAGCCCTTTTCAGCTTGCGGAGAAAGTAGAGGCGCTGGTGAGCCTTCTTGGCCAGTGCTGCAGTGTTCCTGCTCCAGGACAGGTCCTTCGAGACGTGCACTCCCAGGAACTTGGTGCTGTCCACTCTCTCCACTGCGGTGCTGTTGATGGTCAGAGGGGCATGTTGTGCATCCCTCTTCCTGAAGTCCACGACAATCTCCTTTGTCTTCTCCACGTTGAGAGTGAGATTGTTGTGTCCGCACCACAAGGCCAAGCGGCTCACCTCGTTCCTGTAGTCCGTCTCATCGTTGTTGCTGATGAGACCTACCACTGTTGTGTCGTCCGCAAACTTGATGAAGTGGTTGGAGCTGTACGATGGTGTGCAGTCGTGTGTTAGCAGGGTGAATAGAAGGGGGCTCAGCACACATCCTTGTGGGGCCCCTGTGTTCAATGTGATGGTGCTAGATGTGTTACTCCCGATCCGTACTGTCTGTGGTCTCCCGGTCAGGAAGTCTAGCAGCCAGTTACACATTGAGGTGTTCAGCCCCAGACTGTCCAGTTTATGGATGAGCTGTTGGGGGATGATGGTGTTGAATGCCGAGCTGAAGTCGATGAACAGCATTCTAACATAAGAGTCCTTCGTGTCCAGATGTGTGAGAGCTGTGTGGAGGGCAGAGGAGATGGCATCGTCGGTTGAGCGATTAGGTCGGTATGCAAATTGGAAGGGATCCAGGGAGGCAGGGAGGACAGATGTGATGCTTTTCATGACTAGCCGTTCAAAGCACTTCATCAGGATGGGGGTGAGTGCTACTGGGCGATAGTCATTGAGGCATGCGGGCGTTGCCTTCTTTGGGACAGGGATGATGGTGGTGGCTTTGAAACAGGTGGGGACGATGGCCTGGCTCAGTGAGATGTTAAAGACTGCAGCGGCTGCAGCCTGAGCCAGCTCATGCCTTTTTTTTTCTTTTCCCCACCCGACCTGTCAATCAATTCAGTAGGCGTGTCAGCAAATGACCAATCAGCGACCTCAGTTTGTCCAGTAGGTTAACGCTCTACGCGCAGCAGCTCAAATTACGACAAGAATTTGGAGCGAAAACGCGAGCATTTATCGTGAGAACGAACGCAGAGCTGTGCTTGTGAACGCGTGCGCACAGAACACGCGCGTAGAGCGGCGTACAGGCCGTACGCAAAGCTCTGCCTGGGCCTTAAGTGTCAAGGTTAAAAAGGTTTCAAACTATTCAGAGCAGGGCACTTGGTGCACTTTATTTACTTTACAAATGCATGTAAGCTACAGTTTTTATCGTTTCAATTGTAAGAAACATGTTTTCTCACCACTTCTTTGATTCATTTTGTCCAGCTGTCGACTTTAAGTCTGTGTCCATGTCCAACCAGAGCCTAGTATTGTGTAGTTGGTGCTTTTAATCAGTTTTCAGTTAAATTAATTCAATCCAAGTCTCAAAATGTCACCAAAATCACTCTGTCCCTCTAAAATCTTTCAGAAAACCGTAAAAATGTATTGAATTGTATAGTTTGCTGAATATCGCAATATACATCATATCGTGAGCAGAATATTGTGTATCGTATCGTGAGATTAGTGTATCACTACAGCCCTAATGTAAACCAACACCTGTTAAGACACGCTACTTTCCAGGGATTGCAAAAGTGAATAAATACCAAAAATAAATAAAAAATTTCAATAGACACATTATGCCATTCAGACAATTGTAATGTTGCTAGTTTAAAACTAATAAAATAAACAGACCGCTTTTAAAAAGAACAAGATTGCAGATTATTTGTCACTGTCTGATTGGCAGCTAGTTCCTTATTCTAGTTCTTACTGTGTAGGTCTGGCTCCCATGGTTCAATCAAAACAAAGAAACCATAGTATGGTACCAGCACACAGTAATTACATTGGGACTACAGTCAAGGGCCTGGTTTAAAGGTATGTCCCGCTGTTTATAAACCTGCACAATAGCCATGTTTTTGGGATAAAATGTGTGTTTAAGCAAATAAGAGCATGACTGTATTGTATAATTGTGAACACAGACACATAATTACAACAAAACTTCCATTAAAAAGAGCGACACTAATCATCTTGGAAAACGGGTAATGAAAGAGGCAATAAAAGAGTGAAAATGAAGCTGAAACTTACGGGTAATGAAAGAGGCAATAAAAGAGTGAAAATGAAGCTGAAACTAGAAATAAAGGTGTACAGAAAAAATTAAACACTAAGGAAATCTGCTTGCAGTTTTCTTAGGTTATGTTGATGCTATAAACCTCTAGGATGTTTGTATTTAAACACCAAAAAACTGTCCAACAAGTGCAACTAATAAAGAAGTCCAGCAACAATGAAATATCTAAAAGCTTACGGTAAATTGATTAGGTTAACAATCTGTATGTAGACATGATAAATTACTTGTATGAGAAAATGTACAAAAAATTGCAAATATACAAATCATGTAATATTAATAATGTAGTATTTAACAATTTGTTGCTTTACAATATAATTTTTGCATTATTATCTTTAAAAATGAATGTCTATGTCAAGTTTCTTGTAAAATGTGGTGTTTTAGAACTGCTGTGAGATGTAACATTGAGAAGTGCCTTTGACTGACTCTTGTCACTGATTATTAACCCAGCTTCTTTATTCATGTTTTTCAGGAAACATGGTGAGCAAGGAGGGCGGCAAATGCATGCTCACCAACTCAGAGTCTGACTCAGAGGCAGCGCCGCTGCCCTCCACCTCACTGGCGCTGGAGGTGAAGTATTCCCTCAAAGCGAGTCGACAGGTGAGGAAAAGAAACAAGGCCTTGCAAGTGCGCTTCAAGGACATCTGCGAGGCGCAGAACGAGCAAAGGGAGGCAGAACTGCAAGCAGCAGGGAAAGGCGGGAAGCCATTGTCATATAAAGTGGCGTACCGCAAGTACATGACCGTCCCTGCACGTAGATCCATTCCGAATGTCACGAGGAGCACAGGCGTCCAGACATCCCCTGACCTAAAGAAACGGTACCAGACCTTTCCCTTTGAGCGTAAGAAAGGACACACGTTTAAACACGTGGCAGCAGTGGAAACGTATAAAGGTCAGAACAACGGTTTTGTCATGGAGGTAAAGCAATCTAAAGTGGCTGAGCAGGGTTTAGATGACGATGAAGAGGGAGTCAGTAGAGGGAGTGGAGTCTTGAGGACCAGGGCTCTGCTCCATACTAATGAGTGCATTGCCACAGTGGAGCAGCACAGTGCACCTGATGGCCTGTGCTCTGATGCACTGCTGCTCAGTTGCACTGCTGACACAGACTGCCTTGCAGACGCACCAAGAGGAAGCGGAGCCAGCGCACAACCCAAGTACCAGCTTTGCAACGTCCCTTCAAAATCTGGAACTGGATTACAACACAGGGAGGCCGATGTAGACGGTTTGGCCAAGAGGCAACTGCTCAGTCTGGAGGAAGGCTCATCTCGAACCCTCCCGAACAGGCCCTCCAAGGTGACGGGCCCCATCGCATGGAACTCTCTTACACAGGTGGAGTGCCTGGACAGTCCTTCTGTGCAAAGCAAACGGAAAAAAGGCCTTCAGCTTAACGGGCTGATGGCTGAGACTTTACCACGGACCAGTGGAGGCTGTATAACAAAGGCACAGTGTCATACAGGACAGATGTCTGCCCGGCCTATACGGGGCATGGAGGAACCTCGATCGCCCTCTACAAGTGGTGTGGCTGATGGAGCACCCTCCAGCCAAACACAGGAAGCCTGTAGGCAAATAGTGCCTGTGAATCAGGACAGGGATGCAAAAGCACAGCTTCAAGCCATGGAAAATCTCATCAGCTCGAGCCAAGAGACCATCAAGGTGCTGCTTGGGGTCATTCAGGAACTGGAAAAGGGAGAGGCCCACAGAGAAGGGTAGGACATCCCCTTTCCAATGTACACTTTACAGTGTAAAAACACCCATTAGTTTTGATCTGCTTTGTCAACATTCAAACACAGAAGTGCTAATTCAAAGTAACAATCCTATATTGCTGCTTTCTTATTTACAAATTTACTATTCATCAAGCTAATTGTATGGAACGCAATAAAACCAATTTTTATGTTAATTGCCACCAGGCTAGAGATTAATGTAGCTCTGAAAATGAAGCAGCCGCCAGCCATGACTGAAGTCAGTCTGGAAACAACACTGACTGAAAATAAATAAAACACAACTACTGTCTTTAATCAGTTACAGCAGGCATGTAGCCTGAACCACTAACACAATAGGGACAGATTGCACCTCAGTACTTTAAAAATGTGTCAATTCACTGTTTACAAATGAAAATGCAAATGTAAAATCGAATTAATCAACTAAGTGAGACCAAATATGAAATAAAAAGACCAAAGTGCTCTACATCACTCTACTGTATAAGCATTTCACCTGGTTGCACTCGGCAGTTTGTAGTATAATAGCATGATGTGATGACACCCTCTGGATATTTTTCAGTTTCCTTGCAGACATTGCACAATCCTTATTGGCCAATGTTCTTGGATAATTAGTAACATTATATTACCAGTATCTATTGCTTGTGGCTTTTAATCATAAAGTCAATCTCTAGAAAATGCAAAATATTCTGAATATATTCAGCAGAGAACACCACAAATCAGTATCAGTGGTACTGCCACAAGAATACTGTCAAATGAATAAATATTAAGATATTTAAAATGTAGGAATCATTCTTTTAGAATGGCTTAACAATTAAAAGTTGCCTTATCCAGCCACAAACTCACAAATGTAGGGAAATATTATTCTGCATGTTTGAGGAATGCGGAAAACCCATGGCCCCTGAAAAATAAAAATTCCTGTCAAATAAGCATTGAGAATAAATAAAAAGCTTGTAGATACCGATAGTATAAATCCTGACTAAATAGAGGCTATCTAAATAGTAATAACAAAAAAAGGCAGATTTGTTAAAGAAATTTGCAGCGGCTTTGTATTAAAATGTGGCCCTGATTTGACCGGTGCTTGTTCAAGAATGAAAAGAAAGAAGAAAAAAAGATCTCACAATTGAAAACGTCCAAATTTCAAGTCTCTATCATGCTTGTAACTCACTTTTACGTCTAAATGTCTAAAAGCTATTTTTATTATCAACTAGGGTTAAACTCCTGTTTTCAGCTGGGCTTGAGGGAGGAGTAAGATACCACAGCAGTCGGAGTTTGCAACATCTGAAAAGGTAGTTAACGTTCTTCCAATCTTCCACAAGGTAGCTTTAATCTCCTTACCACCAAACTCATATAAGAGCACCGTGACAAGTAAGCAGACATGTCGTGCTGCAAAGGGATCTATCTGGAATGATTTTCAAACACATCTGGTTACCGTAGTCAGATGTGGCTAGACTGGCAGCGATACAAATACAAAAAAAAAGAAGTGTTTTAAATTAAAATTAAAGCAATATCTGTGAAAATATATGAAGAAAAAAAACATGTTTTTGTTCATTAATTATAAATACTTGTGTTTAGTTTGAGTCAGTGAGCTGCATAATCCCTCCGTAATCCATTCAAACCTCAATACTGTACTGTACATCTGTCTTCTTTAAGTACCGTACATTTACAGTTTCCTGTAGAATTGCTAATAAGTTGCAGGTGAATGACTGCAATTACATCACATGCACAGTTGCTTTTATTGTTCAACACAAAGATTTCAAGGTTGGACATTTTTAATGTGTTTTAGATGCAACTGAGACATCATAATAGCAAATATTTTGTATTTTATTTTTGTAGGCATTAATGATTTTAACACGTTATTTTTTTTTAAACAAAGGCTTAAAAGTCGCCCTGCCATTCCACCCAGGCAGCTCAAAAGGTGTGTTGTGTAGCAGGTGAAACCATCAATCATGGCTGTCCATCAACAGCTACATGGCAGACACCAATATATTTTTATAAGCCTTCATATCTAATGATGGCAGTAACAAGAAGAAGTAATACAGTAGTACTAGTAATAGTAATATAATAGTAGTAGTGTAATAAGTAGTATAATAGTAATAAGTAATAGTAGTACAAGCACAGTTATTAGAATTACCCCACCTTACAGAGAAATAAAAAAATGATAGAAATAATTTTAATGGAGCCAGAATCTTCTGGCCTTGAGTGGTGGTGCTTTCTCTGGTCTTTAATTCAGGTTCCAGTATGAATTATTTTAAAATGTTAATACAGCAACAAACAATGGTATTGTATAAATGTTCCAATCACAGTACAGTCTTTCCTCATTTCACTGTTTTTAAGCTAGTTGTGTAATGAGACAGCATAATGGTGTTTTTTTTATTTTTTATTTACCCACTAATAAAACACCTATGTTGTTTTTAAAGAATTTCACAAGGAGATGCATGTGGCCGCAGATAAAAGCTTTGTATTTTGGCCAAAAATATAAAAAGATTTATGTACCGTCTAAAATGCTGGACCTTTAATTTCCCTTTTGGTTTTAACTGAACATCTTTTGGGTGGAGCTGCATTTTGGTTCTTGAAATTAGAACCATCCCCTTTGTATGTATTTATAAGAAAATTAAACTTAATAAAGACCGTTTACTAATCCCACATACTTCTTGTAAGTATTGGGCAATTTATGCTCAACTTTAAGTGATCTAACATTGACAATGTGGAAAATTTATGGTGTTTGAAAACCCTACATATCCAAACAACTCCTGAGCAACTAGTCCAAAGTTGCTCAGAAAGAAATCCTCATAGTGCACACCTAATCATCTTACATAAAAAATAAACGCCTAAAAACAATACCTACCGGTAATTCTAGACAAAAATCTTGTACAACAAGCCGTGTGCCAATGCCCCCTGTTGCTGAATGGTCTGAATAGTGAATGTTTGTAGTATTTGAAATGAGTGCTTTTCTGGACTGAATTGAACCAAAAATTAAAGTAAACCTTAATGGTTTTGATGTAAGGTATTCAAGTGGGTAGGTGTTAAACTGTGTATAACAGAAAGAGTTTGTTTTGGTTTGTTGTCCGAGGTTGCTCAGAGTGACAGATCCTGGCGACCACAATCATTTGAAGAAACTATACTTTTAAGAAATATAAAACCTAGAAAGCATAGTCCCTCAAATGATAGTGATGGTCGGTTTACATATACAGTACAGTATATAGAATGGTGGCCATCTTGGATTTTGATGTGACAACCTAATTTTCAAAAGGAACCTTTCAAATCAGTTCAATTCAAAAATACTTTATTAATCCTAAAGGAAAATTGTTGTTGTAGCTCATCATCCTGGTTTCATTAGAGTTGTTCAAGATGCTGATGGCTTTGTGCAAGAAGGATCTCTTATAGCAATCTGTCCCACAGCAGATCCGAAGAAACTGGCTGCATATGCCGATCGGTCCACCCAGACACAGTAGACCTCTCGGTCCTCTTGGGTAGCAGGACTGCCTGAATGCTAGGCAGAACTCTTCCCCGAGCACCATTTCTCCCAGTAGTCTGCCGAGCCCATCATCGCTGCGGACTTAACAGCAGTTGCCGGGAGACAATTTCAGTCCTCTCACTGTCACGAGCCGCGTTTCCCGCTACCGCCAAGGTCTTGGCAGTTAGGCACTCAAGCACTGCCTCCAGGTAGACAGTAATGCATCCACGGCACCTCCTTTTCAACTCATTTGGGAGTTGGGGCTGTTGTTGAGGTATTATTTGAGCTTTTGTGAAATAAATAAATTAATCAGCAGCTTCCAGTTGTAGAAAACCACCTTGTTGTTGTGGTAACGCATCATAACAAATGTCCAAAAGTAAAAAAAGGTTTTAGTAAAAATCCTTCCAGTGGCATACAATCTGATACCAAAAGGAAGTAATCATCCGAAAAAAAGTGATTTACATCCAGAAAAAAAGAGTAATTAAAGTTTTCAAAAGCAAAGTCTCAGAATGAATGTAAGAGAGCTACTCCAACATGCAGCCACATTGAACGGCGCAATTCTGGAGCATTCTTTATTACGCCTAGATGCAGCCACACACCAAAACAGTAGACAAGCCTCACTTCTTTTTCAAGTAATCATGATCACAACGTTTATGGACAGATAGAGGGTATGTACATATGTAAAACACAGCATATGTTGCATCCAGTGGGACAAAGTTTGGATACTTTTGTTTCAGTGTTGGCAGAGAGGAGCCAATTAATCTCACTCTTGGGAACTCGTTGTTCACCTGCCTATTAGCACTGTGTATGCGCACTTGTTTTTGTGCTTCTGCACTGCCACCCACAAAGTGACCTTTGGGAAAGCTCTCCTGTTAGCACAAAGGGTGAAGGGTGTATAAATATACTGTTAATGGCTCTTTTGGCTCCCCTATCCCCAGGGAGGCTCGCCAAAATGAGCCCCGCTCTCTTTATTTTCTCTTATCAACTCAGTATGAAAGAGCAGTGGGGAGGCATGAGAGATTGAGAGACAAAGAGACCGAGGTGGAAAAAAGTGCGAAAAAGAGAAAATAGAGAGAAGTAGTTCAGAGGATCTGATCCAATTGGCTATGCAACCGGTTGGCTTTTCATTGATTGGCTCACCTGGAGGAAAGTTATGTGGCCTTTTGCATTGTTTTGAATTATGAACCTGTCTCCTATAGAAAGCCAATTAATGACATGTTGTGCATAAATAATCCAAGGTGCAAACTTCAAACACACTTGCTGTGTCACTGCACTTCTCCTCTGGACGCCATTAACCGAGTCTGCAGCAGCTCCAGATAATGACATCGATATGAACTCCTCTAATACCTGTCAGAGCATGCAGATCAAGAAGCAGCGTAGTAGATAAAAAGGAGGATTTTACGATAGGTGTTTAATTTTTATTGGTGCCGCATACGATGGGCAGCTTGACAAGCACAGTGGTGACGAAGATGAAAAATGTCTGCGGTTCTGCAAAGGTGAAAGATGGAATTTATTAGTGAAAACACATTACCCTGAACGATAAGAATGACTGGTGGCTTTTAATGTGATCATTTGAGTTTTAAAAGATTTGAATCAGGAAAAAGGATCAGTTCATCTAAAAGAAAGAAAAATAGTTTTGACACAAGTTCAACAACACTATCCCATATGACACCATTGGTTATGATAGTAGTGCTTAGTGTATTTTTAGCTGATGTTTTTCTTAGTTCATATCTTAGATGTTATTACTGTTTTTCTTTTACATTTTATTGTTGTATGTAACTGGGACCCTGTGTACATAATCTCGTTTCATCACATGTACCACATGTGGTGGTGCGAATGACAATAAAGATTCTCTGGTTCTTAAAAGAAACTGTTGATTGTCGTTATAACATATATATGAGGGCCGCAAAGTGGACCAGTGGTTAGCAGGAAGGCTACTGTATTTTTTGCTGTATAAGTCACACCTTTTGCATAAATTTGCAAGTCCAGTGACTTATACACCGAAGCACCTAATATATGTTCTTTCCCTCATATTTATAACCCAATTTTTGGCTGCAATCTGACAATTTCCTTCTTTCTGATATGGAAAGTATGGAACACTACTAGTTTCAGCCGCTAGAGGGTACTCGAACAATATGGCAAGCCAAGTGTCTCTTTAATAGGTAAAGGTGGCTATTAATGAGACACATGGATTGTCATACCAAGCCACCTTCGTCTTGCTCCAGAACTCCTCGAGCAAACGTCAAATCAGCTGCATTTCGCCGCGCTGCCCAAGCAAAATGCAGCTGATTTGACCGTTAAAGTGCATTTAATAAGGAAATGTTCAACTGAGACACATCTTTGCTATAATGTTGAGCAAACAAATAATTGTTTTAGGGTGGTTATCGTGGTTAATTTGAGGCGGATCCTGCTGGAACAAGATCCAGGAACTCTCTCATTTTAACCGTTCGGATCCGGCAACTCAAATCTCCGCCCCTAAAAGTCCAAAATCATTGCGCATTTTTATTTTGATTATTTATTAAAGATACAATGAGAGAATACATTGTCCAGTCTGTGGAGTGGATGTTCCAGCTGCACCACGCTCCTGCCCAGCAGAGAAGTGGACTGCATGTCTCGTGGGGAGTGTCTTCATCCACCTTGAGCTGTGCGCCCTGCAGACTTTACGTACAGCGTCTCCAGACAGCTCTAGGACGCGCACAGCTGCTGTGTCAGAACTCCTGCATACCATACATGACCGCGGTGCATAACATTTCAGACATAATAAACAAGATTACAGTAAAAATAAAAATACGAGTGAAATGTTTGATGTGTATTAACATTACATCACGTATCAAAACAATTGCACTAATTTGTCAAAATAAGACTGATCAAAATGTCGAAAAGACAATTTATTATGTAAAATCAATGGATGGATGGATTGTCCTTAGCTGGACAAATGAGAATTGAAGCGCCTGAAAGGCAGTGGCAATTGAGATTGGAGCAGAACAACACGCAGGACTGAACTCAGCAGAGTTCGGGTTGGATTGTGTGTGTGTGTGTGTTTGTGGTGGTGGTTGTGGGGGGGTTATGACGCTCAACAGAATCGGAGCTGCGTTCACACACAGGCTTGTTAATTGTTGTTGCTCTCTAAAATAGTCATTTCAATTCAACCTTTATTTATACTGGTTGTTCGTCTCATTGAGCCTCGTCATTTACAAGAGAGACCTGTTTTTAATCACTTTTATCAAATGTTTACAGATGTTTAACAACCTGCTAAAACACACCAAAATACAGGAAATGGCATCTCTTTTATTCCAAATTTTCTGGGGGAGGACCCACGGACCCCATCCCCACCTGGACCAACTGCTGTTTGTGTTCCAGCATTAGTTGGTTTACAAGTTAAGCCCTGGTGGTTATCTTTTCCTACCTCTGCGCGCTTGAGCAACCACAAGACGATTTTCGAAATGCAGCTATTTGACCATTAAAGTGCATTTATTAAGGAAAAGTTCAACTGAGACACACCTTTGCTATAATTTCAAGCAAGCAAACAACTGTTTGGCAGCCAATCGATTTTTGACACAACACCGGCCCACGTTTCCAGATGCGACTTATACACTTTATTAGACACTTTTGGACTGATGCAACATATACGGCGGCAAGTACGGTACAAATATCAGTGATTTGTTCACACTTATTTGATAGGAGCATATAAAATGCATAAGTAGAAAAAACAGCTCTTAAATGCAAGTACCCAATGTGCCAATTTGCAACACTTAATTATTGACAAACAAGCTAGCTAATGACTGAACAAGATAAGTAGGATGTATATTAGGTTAGAGAAGGGAATAAAGGTACAGTATATTTAGTGATTTTTTTTTTTTTTACAATGATACTAAGACTGCATAAATCCAAGGAGCTGCAGCCTAAAAATATTAAATAAACTAGGAGGACTTAAACGATTTTCATCTAACAGGTAATAACTCATACACATCTTTTCCAACACTGTTCTGCACAGAAATGAATAATCAATGGAGAGATTATTCTGAAATGAGTAAAATAAAAAAGTAAATAACTGAGGGAAGCAGAGGGAGCTGCACATACAAAGAAGGGACAAATAAAAGCTTAACAGAAGCTTAACAAAAAAACTTTACATACAATATACTGTATATATATATATTCAAGTGGTTTAAAAAAATAGCTGGTTTAAATAA
>JBBPBX010000288.1:0-10625 GCA_038048925.1 Garcialebias charrua
TGGAGTTTCTCGCCCTTAAATGGGCTGTAACAGAGAAATTCAGAGACTATTTATATTATGCCCCATTTTTCACTGTCTATAGTGACAATAATCCACTCACATACGTGTTGTCATCTGCCAAACTAAATGCAACAGGATGCCGATGGGTTGCAGAGCTGGCAGATTTTCATTTCTCTGTGAAATACAGGCCAGGAAAGGAAAATGTGGACGCAGATAGTTTATCCCGAATGCCTCTAGATGCAGAGTTTTTTATGAAAGAGTGTTCAGAAGAAATGCCATCTGATGTCATTGGGGCAACTACAGAAGCTGTGAAAAATCAAGATGAGTCCAGTGTGTCGTGGTCCATGTGTGTCTCAGTAGCATCTGCAGATTTGACCCCTGACACATCCATCATCCCACTAACACCAGAACAGATCCAGAATGACCAAAGAAATGATCCAGTTCTGGGACCAGTGATCCAGTTAAAACTAACCGCAAGCAAACCGTCAGGTGCACAACTCAAGCAACTTAGTCCACAAGTGGGGTGTTTGCTAAGAGAGTGGGACAAGTTGGAAATTGATGAAAGTGGGGTGTTGCACAGAAAGACAACAAGCAAAAAACAACTTGTACTCCCAGAAAAATATAAAAATACAGTGTTGAGGGAACTTCATGACGAAATGGGCCACCAAGGTGTCGACAGGACATCATCCCTGATACGGGACAGGTTTTATTGGCCATATATGCAGCGTGAGATAGAGAGCTATGTCATGAGAAGATGTGAATGTCTCAAACATAAGAAACCCAGTCAGGAAACAAGGGCTCCCCTCACCAATATAGTAACAACTCAACCATTTGAACTTGTCTCTGTTGATTTCCTACATCTCGAAAAATGTCTAGGGGGTTATGAGTACATCTTGGTGATTATTGATCATTTTACCCGCTTTGCCCAGGCCTATGCCACCACTTCCAAATCAGCTAAAACAGCTGCGGACAAGATCTTTAATGATTACGCCATGAAATTTGGTTTTCCTGCTCGTATTCACCACGACCAGGGTGGTGAATTTGAGAATCAACTATTCACACAACTAAAAAAATACTGTGGAATTGCAGGGTCCAGAACCACTCCCTACCACCCGCAAGGAAATGGACAAGTTGAAAGATTCAACCGGACATTACTCCAAATGCTTCGGACACTTACAGACAAACAGAAACACAACTGGAAGGATTCATTAAACAAAATGATCTATGCATATAACTGTACTCGGAGTGAGGTGACAGGTTTCTCCCCCTTTCAGTTGTTGTATGGGCGTTCTCCCCGATTGCCAGTTGACATGCTGTTTAATTTGACTCCAGAACAAGCAGACCATAATCATCATGGCTATATGGAAAAGTGGAAGCAAGGCATGGAGGAGGCGTATGGAATCGTCAGAGAAAATGCCCAGAAAGCCGGCCAGAGGAGTAAGGAATTGTACAACCGCAAGGTGAATAGTTCAGTACTACAACCAGGTGATCGTGTTTTAGTGCGCAATTTGACACCTCGTGGGGGCCCAGGAAAACTGAGGAATCATTGGGAGGACATTGTTCATGTTGTTGTACGCCAGGTAAATGAAAATGTCCCAGTTTATGAACTCAAACCTGAAAAGGGTCAAAGAAGGTCAAGGGTCCTTCATCGCAATCTGCTCCTCCCATGTGACTCTTTGCCCCTTGAGATTCCAGTCCAGACTGGAAAGAAGAGGAGAAAAATGTTAAATAACAAAGGAGTGGAGCAGGCAGAGGAAGAGGATGATGATGCTGACGCTGACGAATACTATCCTGTGCTATTTCACCAGCCAGCCCAGCCTGAGAAAGTAAGTCATATGCCTGCAAGCACAACCCAAGAGCTAGGAGATATCCAGTTTGAACAGAGCATAGCTCCTGAAATGGATCACAAACAAGGAGAAACAACTGTGATGGAATATGAGGAGTCTGGCTCTTGTAACGAGGAACAAATGATGGAGGATGCTACTGAACAACCTGCTTCAACTGGGATCATGGAGGATGCTACTGAACAACCTGCTTCAACTGGGATCATCAGAGAGGGAGTTCAGGCTCCTGAAGAAGCTCAACGACCGCAACGGCTTCATAGGAAGCCCAAAGTTTTTACATATGAGAGGCTTGGATCTCCAGTCTGCTATAACCTAAGGACTCCACCACAGCCCCCATACTTCACAATGCCATGGATGAACATTGTTCACCCATACTACATCTCATATGACTATCAGAGATGAGAGCAGGACATGGTGCACCACTGAACTGAAAGAATGGACACACATTGGGGTCATAGCATGATGGACTGTTTATTATAACATTCACAATGAGGGACTATTCTCTACGTGAACTGACATTATTGGCATCCAAGCCGCAATGTACTTGTCAATGAACTCTTGTTATGGAGTCACGGGATGACCACTAAGATGATGGACAAGTAGTGACTTTCATGTTTAAAACATGGACACTGGGTGTTTACCCTCAAAATGAGAATGTATGAAAAGAGTTCCAGTCTGTAAGTAGATTTAGTGACTTAAGGAATATTTTTAAGACTGATGGGTTGCTTCTCATGCTTTACTACTTTCCCAACATCGCATGAGTTGAGATGTTGGGGACAACATCTATTTTGTGGGGGAGTGTGTTACAGGGTATGATATTCATTTGACCGTGTTCATATTAGATCCAATTGTTTGATTATCTGCATTAATTTAGCTTGATTTGGTGTGTGCATGGAATGTAGTGGGGCCTTTGAAAGAATGGTGCGTTGGCGCAATAGTCAAAAGAGTCCACTAGAGGGACTCGTGCGCTCTTTACATTTAATACAACAGTAAGTAAAGACGCACTGGTTTCAACTAGTCATCTCTTTTCTTATAATTGTCCTTTTTTATAAGGCCAACATAATCAGTAGTTTACCTATTTGTATGCACAAACTGCAGACGCTCCTATTAAAAGACTACGCAGTATACCTGTAGAGATTAGTTGCACAAGTTTAAAATCACTGAAATACAACAAAAACAAAATGTAGTCATGTCGGATCTGTAAAGAAAACAGAGAACCAAGCCTGTTCAGAACAACTTTGATTAATTAGTTTCACAAAACAGCAAGCCAGGCTGAACAGCTACCAGAACCTGATAAAAAACAAAAAATCATACTGGTTTAGACTGGATTAAAGCATGGAGTATTGTTTTATGTAACTGTACAAAAACTTCTGCCTGTGGGCAAACAATCCAGGATGAACTTATCCTGGTTTATAAAGAAGCAGGCCTACTGCACTGAACAAATCTTCAGCTTAATGTGCCACTGCCATGGGGAAGCAGAGTCAATGCTATAGGTAATAATAATAATAATAATAATAATAATAATAATAATAATAATAATAATAATAATAATAATAATAATAATAATAATAATAATAATAGGTCAAGTTAAACAGAAAATCCAGACTTGATCTTTTGTCTAGGATTTGTGAGATAGATTGCCTGACATTAAACTTCTTCCACATAATGTACAGAACGCACACATGTTTATACATTTACAGAATATCACAAAAATAAAAGATAACAGCTACAGTAAGTGAATGTTTTTGGAAAGAAAACTGTGTTGTCATCACTGTAAATGTCTCAGGATTCTGCTACAAGTTTTGTAGCGTTACACAGATTGTTTCTGATCTTTCATGCTTCTTTTATGTAGAAGTGATAAAAACTGTAAAACAGCGGACACAGAGAGTGGACAGTGGGCATCATGTGAGATATCAAGTGAGTAAATGGGGTGGGAGGGGTGTCTGCTTCCCGGACAGGTTACTGGAGGTGACGTGGATTTACACGCTGTATTATTACAGCATTAATGTTCTCTGACAGTTTTCACGCACAGTCGAGCATGCTGTGTTACACAACTGCAAGAACAAAGTTTCTGGGCAGGCAGTCTGCATTGTAAATTAATGAGTGGTGCATGTTCAGAATGTAAATGCACAAACCTCAACCTGCCAGCTTTGAGTACAAAAGGGACCTTTGGCCAAATGTTTATCTCAGGAAGGCCATGTTTCAGTCTGAGGGTGCTGACTGTGCCAGCTGGAGAGGTTTCAGACCTATTCCAGTTGAATACAGGGGAAAAAAATTAGGATTGATAATGTAAAAAATGTCTTTTGTCTTTTATTTGCTTTCTTTCTTTTTACCTTCGGCCCTAAACAACGATTGCCTTAAGCAGTGAATCATCCTTCAAGCCTGGCACACCTTTGCCTTCCAGGTTTCTTACATCTTTCTTGGCAAAAAGTATTCACATTCACTCGGGCTGGATGGAAAGGATCAATGTACAGATAGATTCATGGTTCTTCAGAGATGCTCTGTAGAAAGATTGAAATCTGAACTTTGGTTGCACTTTTGCAAACATTTTGGTTCGACTTCAGGGAGGGTACAAACAAGATGATGCTCGTGTCTTATTTACCCCAAATTTTTTTAAACTACGGAAAAAATCCTGCATTTTACTAGATAAAACAATCTGAGTTATAATTTGAAACTCAGCCATCTTTATTTTGTGAACTGGTGCTGTATAAACATACCAGTACATAATTGAATTGAAATGAATACAGTTCCAACAGACCCTTTTATTAAGCTCACGGTGTGTTCAGAGTGACCTCTGACTTGTTGATTTATGACTGAACCTATGTGTCAGCTGTGCAACAAGATGAAGAAAGTCCCCAAAAATCTTTGACAACAACACTGACGGTTGTGTTTTTGGTCACTGTGAAGACTTAAATAATAATCTTGTGTGTTTCTCCAGAGTTGCCATTTACTACAGTCTGCTTTACAAGTATATGAACAATATAATAATCCATCCTTTACACTTCTTACTTTTTCAAATTTTATTCTTCCCCTACTGTGTAAAAATATTAATATTTTTGGCCAACTACAGTAATGCTGTGTTCCATTGTCAACACAAGCATTTCTAGCATTTCCTTTCACTGCATATCTACAATTTACAAGTTACACCCAAAAATAGTAAAAATATAAAGTATAAAAAGAAGCAGTATACTGTAGGATCTAAGATATTTGCTAAACACTAATAATGTAAAATAATACAGTGCATTAAACAGCAGCCTGAAAATGAGTATATAGTGAGCAGGTGGGTATACAGCAGCTGAAAGGTAAGAAATCAGCAGCATGGATAATCAGCAGCACAGATAAGTCACATATCACCAATTAAAGTGGCATTACAGTGACTGTTTTTCTTTCTCACAGTGATTATCCCGTTAGATGTTCATGAGTCTAACAGCCTCAGGGTAGAAGCTGTTCCTCAGTCTAGTGGTTCTACACTTAATGCTCTACAACCTCCTGCCTGAGGGGAGTGGAGCAAAAAGTGTGTGTGCTGAGTGAGTGGGGTCCTTCATGATGCAGGTGGCTCTCTTCCTGCATCTGGAGGATGTTCCTTTACTTGGAACCTGCAGTGGAAACTGTTTTGCCAGTGGTCACTAAATAACAACAGCAACAAAAATAAACATATCTACCGTACAGAAACAGAGTATGTGTGCCTTTAAGTACAAAGAAAAGTTTAAGAAATAATGTCTGATGAAATTACAGTAATAGAGTAGTCCCTCGCTATTTCGAGGACTCGCTCTTTTGCGGTTTCTCTAAGTGAGATTGAACACGAGAAAAAAATTGTACAGGACACGACTGTCAACTTTAATATTACTCACGTGATTGGGACATTACTGAAACTGTACCGTAAAATGCTAATGAAAAAACAAATACTGTACTTTGGACAGGCCTCTTGGCGCTTTGAGAGACATTTTGTATTTTTCTCTCAATATGCCTGTATCCTCGCTCATTATGACCACATTTCCCAGAAGTCAACAGTGCCCCACCAGAAGCCCCGTTGTCTTCTGCTGAAATACTAGAGGGAAAGTTTTGAGCTGATCAGGAAAAAAAATTGGCGCTTAATACAGTGACTTCGGTGCCCAGCGGATGCAGAGAGCTGCACGGAACCCACCGGGAGCCGGAGCAGAACCAGGCCTCCAAATTCACCTGTGAATATAAGAGCTGGTAGCTGGCCCACGAGGACCTCCGAGCAGGATGCGCACCGTCGAAGTTCTGGTGCTCCCTCCGGAGCCCACCGGGACTCTTTTCATCTCTTGGACTGCCGGTCCTGTACCGGCCACCTGAAGGTCCCCCTCAACAAACAAAAGTACTTTGGCGCTCAAGGGCTTTACAGAACTGGAGTAGAACTGTACCTCCAGACTCATCAGTGAATCTGAGCTGGTAAGTTAATGAGCCCACGAGGACCTCCGAGCGGGGACACGCTGGTAAGTAAAGTTTAGTAGCTACATATAAGTATGTTGTTAAAATTTGTTTAAGAGTTTAGAACACTGATTGTGGTCACTGCAAGTTGCAGAGACAGAACCGAGTCAGAGACCAGAACCGAGAGCTGTTGCTGTGTTCTACTGTGACATGTCAGGTCACAGGGTACAGGTAACAAGGAACTAGGACCCCGAGAAACACAAATACACGGGTTTAACACTAACGAGACAAAGTGGCAACACCTGGGACACACACAACAGGTGGCAAAGGAGGAAACTGATCTGTGAAGGAAATAATTGAGGAAAGAGACACACCACAAGAGGGCACAATCATCACAAAAAGCTTTGACAAAATGTTTATTTCTTATTTATTTGAAGAGTTTTTTTCTTTGTAAAATTGAAGTAGGAAGCACAAAACATACTATTTCTTAAAACACAACCTATAAATTAATATATTTTATGTCATGTCAACTTTCTCACTTAGACATTAAGAATACTTTCATTTTGACCAGGACTTCCTAAATGTTTGAGTCCTTTGTTAAAATAGTCACTCATCTTTGTTGTGCTGATTCTCAAAGTGAGGAGATTTACTTAAAACTACAACCACAAGAAAAATGAAACATTTATATAATGCAGATCCACTGAAGGTTTAGAGCCAAAGATAATCTTTGGTCAAAACTAAGAAAAATATTCTTCAGATATATTATATTCTTTATAATATAATATAATATAATAATCCACTGTTATGCTGATGACACGCAGCTCTACTTGTCATCAAAACCTAACTCCACCCACCCGCCCTCCATCCTCACCGACTGTCTCAATGAGCTAAATCACTGGTTTTCTAACAATTTCCTTCAACTAAACAGTAACAAAACAGAAATCATTCTCGTCGGTACCAAAAACTCTATTTCAAAATCAGAACATCTTCTCGTCCCCCTTAACAACTCTCTGCTATCCCCCTCCCCTCAGGTCAAGAGCCTCGGTGTCATCCTCGACACCACTCTTTCCTTCACTTCACACATCAACAATATTACTCGGTCTGCCTATTTCCACCTCCGTAATATTAACCGTCTCCGTCCTTCTCTCACACCCCGCTCCACAGCCATCCTGGTGCACAGTCTTGTGACTTCCCGTATCGATTACTGCAACTCCCTTCTCTACGGCCTCCCCAACAAATCTCTCCACAAGTTACAGATGGTCCAGAACTCAGCTGCCCGTGTCATCACTCAAACCTCCTACTATAACCACATCACTCCTGTCCTGCAGCAGCTCCACTGGCTCCCGGTTAAATCACGCATCATCTTCAAAATTCTACTTCTCACGTTCAAATCTATCCACAACCTTGCCCCTCCTTATCTATCTGACCTCCTACAAATCTCCATCCCATCACGCTCTCTCAGATCCTCCTCTTCACTACAACTCCATGTACCCTCTGCCCGCCTCTCCACCATGGGGAGCAGGGCCTTCACCTGCTCTGCCCCTCACCTCTGGAACGCTCTACCGCCCGACCTTCGAAACACCACCTCCCTTTCTCTGTTCAAGACTGCCCTGAAAACCCATCTCTTTAGACTAGCTTATCATTAACTTTACTAAATGTATTTTTATCTTCCATTTTATATCCTTTATGTATTTTATATTTCAATTTGTCGCTGATAATGTTTGCTCTGTATTCACTGTGTTGGTTTGTTAAGTGTCCTTGGGTGTCATGAAAGGCGCTTTTAAATAAAATGATTATTATTATTATTATTATTATTATATATATATATATATATATATATATATATATATATATATATATATATATATATATATATATATATATATATATATATATATATATATATATATATATATATATATATATATATATATATATATATATATATATATATATATATATATATATATATATATATATATATATATATATAATATATATATATATATATATATATATAATATATATATATATATATATATAATATATATATATATATATATATATATATATATATATATATATATATATATATATATATATATATATATATATATATACATATATATATATATATATGTATATATATATATATATATATATATATATATATANTGATTGGTAACTAAACTGTCCCTAAGTGTGAGTGAGAGCGTGAATGGTTGTTTGTTTTGTTTGTTTCTATATGGCCCTGTGATGGACTTGTGACCCGTCCATGGGCACCGGCGACCCCCGTGACCCAAAATGGAAGAAGCGGGTAAAGATAATGGATGGATGGAAGAGAAAGAGTGTTATTTTTTGAAAAGGCAAGTTTAGTTTTTAAACTTGTTTGTACTAGAAAAAAACACAAATGAGCAAGTCACTAGTGTTGTCTTCCACTTTGTACAAATAAAAAGGTTATTACTTCATGTCCTCAGAAAAGAATGCTGTTTGGCCATGAAGATAAGATATTTCACTAACACACACACACACACGCACGCACGCACGCACTCACACACACACACACACACACACACACACACACACACACACACACACACACACACACACACATCTAACAGCTGCAGTGAGTCAGCACTAAAAAGCAGAAATCCATGATAAAGCTGCCACATTTGCATCCAGTGTAGAAATTCGGTCAACCTTTATTTAGACAGGTTAATCCCATTGAAATGTTTTACCTTATTTATTTGCAGGGTTTATGATGGGTTTTCAAACCAACCCTGCAGCATCTACTAAAATGAATCACACAAGAATCAAGAGTTAGCATTTCGTATAGAACTTTGTAAAGGGGGAAGCGTCTCTTAAAACAGGTGGAGAACGAGTCCAATTTGTAAAGGCCTCCACCAACCTTTTTATTCACTTGGTGGGCGGAGATAAACATTTGGGTATCCTGGTCGATTCACATCTCTCTTTTAAGCTCCACGTGGAAAACCAAGTTAAGAAACTGAAAGTTAAACTGGGTTTCTTTTTCAGAAATTAATCATGTCCTGAATGTTAGGAAACACCTTGTATCTGTCTAAAAAAGCTAAGTCTGGTCCTCTGGACATTAAAAAAAAATAAAAAAATTGTAGAAACGGATCTTTGTAGAAACCAAAGATCCAGTCCCCCGGCACAAACAGAGTAACATTGTGTATGCTGTTCAGTGTCAGGAGGGCTGTGATCAGTCTTATATCGGGGAAACTAAACAGCCACTGGCCAAAAGGATGGCCCAGCACAGAAGATCAACATCATCAGGTCAGGACTCTGCAGTCTACACTCATCTCCAGGCCAGCGGTCACTCTTTCAGGGATGAAGATGTTCACATCCTTGATAGAGAGGAACGATGGTTTGAGAGAGGAGTAAAGGAGGCCATCTTTGTGAAAAGAAACCGTCCATCATTAAACAGAGGTGGAGGCCTCCGGGTTCAACTGTCCCCCTCTTACAATGCTGTTATTGCTAGTATCACTCAGCCCTCTGTGAATAGCAAACAACCATCAGGGTGCTAACGATCCATCGTTAGGCTGATGGTCCTCCTTGATCATGTGAGCAGCTGGTTTCGGCTGTCATCAGCCAACTGGTTGATCCACTGTGAGAGGGTGCTATTTATAAGACTGAGCTGAATACAGCAGCTCAGACTGAGGAAGTCTTTCGGACGAAAGACGAAACGTTTCTACAATTTTTTTTGCTTTGTTTTGTTTTGTTTTTTGAATGTCCAGAGGACCAGACTTAGCTTTTTTTTTAGATTTTTCTACCTGGATTATTGAGCATGCATCAGGGTGCCTTGTATCTGTGACCTTCCTTCCCTCCATTGATTACGGTGACATTATCTACATGAACACTCCTACAAGCACCCTGCGGATGTTGGATGTTGTCTATCATGGTGCACTAAGATTCATAACTGGCTGTGATTATCGTACCCACCACTGCACCCTGTATTCACTGGTTAACTGGACATCATTAACCTCACACAGACTCTTCCACTGGTACATTTTCATCTTTAAATCACTTCTTGGTCTGCTGCCCTCATACATCTCCTCCTACATGTCTTTGCGTGAGTGCAGCTACAGCGTGCGCTCTCAGGACATGATTACCTGCAGTGTTCCGTCAGTGAGGACTGAACTTGGAAAAAGGGCCTTCTCCTACTCTGCTCCTGCTTCATGGAATATCTTACAAAAAGATCTGAAGCTCTCGGCCTTGACCTCTCTAAATGGTTTTAAGAATCTGTTGGAATCCTGGCAAAAACCAATGCAGATATGTTCTTGTTTTTGATTTTATACATCTACCTTATAATGTTTTGCTAGTTTTTGATACTTTGTTAAAAAAAAAAAAAAAATTATATATATATATATA
>JBBPBX010000288.1:20254-36302 GCA_038048925.1 Garcialebias charrua
CATGATTTGGTAGATTATAATATTTTATCAGTTATGTATAGGGCTCAGAATAACACATTAAATTTTTTTTAAAGAGAGAGTTGTTATAATCTTAAGAGGATATAGATATTTGTGAAACCTAAATTTAGAACTAGTTTGAAGGGACAGTCTACTTCAATCCAAGGAATTAGATTATGGAATAATCTGGAGAGTGATGTTAAACATGCCAGATCAATGTGTATGTTTAAGAAAATGATCAAAGTTGATTTGTTAAAAAAATATATGAAATAGCTTAAGGTGTATTTGTATGAATTGTTGCTCGAGAGAGAGTTATTTTGTTTTTATTTGAAGATTATTATTGTTTGAATTTATTTTTTGAAAAAAAAAAAAAGGGGCATATACAGTATAAGATGTATTCTTCTTTCTGCTGTCTTTCATTTGTGATTGTATTTCTTATTGTATATATAATTTTTTTTTTTTTAAAGAATCAACTTATAATAATAATAATTATTATTTTATGAACCTTTACAACTGATAAAACCTTTGGAATCATTCACAGTCAAGACGGATGTCACAGCACATCAGCAAATGAAAAAAGGCTAACAGTCAATTGCACAGATCTGGGGTGGTAGCTGAGAGTCATACTCAACACTGCGAGCTTCAGTGCATGCTGACTTCTGTTTTAAATTGTTGCCATGAACTACCGTACTACTACAGTTACTACTAGAGTCAACTCTGTCTTTAGGAAACACTACAATGAAATTAGCCATTTTTACAGATATTGAGCTAAATTCTGGTTGGAAGTAGCTGACACATACATACCAGTACTCTACCCAGTATAGCTCTAACCATTGTGCCACATTTTTGCTTAAAACTTTTACATCAAGTTTTAAAGTCAACATTGCCTGTCTGTTAATATCTCACGAACCACCGTCTATAATGCTATCACATACAGTAAATGAGTTATGTGATAGCATTATAGGCTGTTACACCTTCTTCACAAAGCCATAAATATATTCACATGTCCATCTCCATGACTTTTGTAATCTGTAGAAGACATACTGAACTAAAACACAAACAAGAGGACACTTTAAGTGGTTATCTAGTATTAATGAGTTATCCTAACTTTCTAACTTTTAAAAGGTCAAAATATTGGTCTGGATCACAAGAGGCATAATCACATGAAGTGACATAGTTCACGTAAACAGAAGTAAAAATTAGGCGGTCTCAAGGTCAGAATTCAAAGGTTAAAAAGTACAACGTCATCCTAGATATATTGAGATGCAGGAAACTGTGGTAAAAGCCTCTTAGCTACCAAAGGAAACGGAAGCTGGTGTGTACCAAATTGCACACGGTTTACCTGTTCATCTGAAACTGCAAAGATGAACATGTTGTCTCTTCATGAATACTGAATGGGTATACTGTATATCCTAATTACCATCCTCTTTGATTATATGAAAAGTAAAACACAAGTAGAACCAAACAAACATTAATGGAAGCAGTAAAATGTGAAGGTGTTAGTAGGACTGTAGGATTTCCCCCCCATGGCTGCTGTGAGAGAACAGCCCTCCCATGCAGAACTCACTACAATGGACCTTCTCTTAAAGGAGCGAAGATGTGACCAATCCAAGTTCTGTCAGATATGAGGAAAGGGAGGCAAGTGGAGTTAGGGTTAAAGGTCATGACAACAGGCCAATTCTGCCACTGCACAAGCATCTTCATTAGAAAAACATCTAAAAACTTGTAGGGGTGCTAAACACAAACATGCTACACTCAGTTAATTCAAAATACAATCATCCGAGTTGTTCTAAAATTGTATTTTCAGCTAAAACCAGAAAGAAAGAGTGGAGTAATATGCAAGCAAAATCTGTAAGAACACTAACAGCACCGTAAATTAAAGCGATTCAAACGGGTGCAGCTTTTTTTTTTTCTTTCGTGCAGGTTTTTTAATGTCTAAAAAAGCTAAGTCTGGTCCTCTGGACATTCAAAAAACAAAACAAAACAAAGCAAAAAAACTGTAGAAACATTTCGTCGACGAAATATTTCTACAGTTTTTTTGCTTCGTTTTGTTTTTTTGAATGTCCAGAGGACAAGACTTAGCTTTTTTAGATTTTTCTACCTGGATTATTGAGCATGCATCAGGGTGTTTTTTAATGTCATTTTCTACAGGGGAAAAGTAATAAATTACATTCCTCTCAAAGCCACGGCCCCCGCTGAGGAAAGATTTACCTTCACTTTTAGTGCCAAACACAATATCTGAATATATATACAGTATATCGATTTCGCTTTAAGCATTTTAAAGAAACAACACCGATAGGTGGTTTTAAGAGTTAGTCCTGAGAGTTCAAAGAATGTGTTCTGCTTTTCTGGCGGCATAAACATATTAATTTATTCTTAGGTACTCTATTAAAAATGTGGATTACAGTACATCGGTCTAAATTACGTCTGTTCATCTTTGTCTCAAACTAGGAATATGTTGGTGATCTTCTCCAAAGCCCCTCTAGGTGGTCTCGTTTCATTAGTAAGAATCCAAGTTGTGGAGCAGTACCTCAAACTGGGGCCAGTTCATTGGCATGCCAGGGCCGTGATTGGACCGGAACCATTTCAAGTCCTCTTCAACATCAGTAGCAGAGATTGTGTCCTCCAGCGTGTGATAGACTGTCTGGAATCTGCATACATAACAGCACACAACAAGCATTATTTTATGAGCAATTATTAAAACCTAAACTCTTCTCTTTTTTTTAATCTCTTAAATAAAAGGAATAAAATATTGAGAAAGATAAGACCCCTGGACGATGCGTCGGTCTTACTTGGGATTAGATGAGAGGTCCAGGTGCCGCTTAACCTCCAGAAGCAGCTCTTTGAAAAACTGAATCCGTTTCTCTTCAAACTGCTGCGTCTGATCAAACACCTGCTCCATGTTCTCCATATACTGAGGGGTCAACTTGTCGAGCTCTTCAAGGCTCTTCTCATACCGTTCTTTCGCCTAGAAAGTAAATAAACCACACACGATTTTGAGGAAAATGCCTCCGGACAGTCCCCCCCCCCCACACCTTTATGTTGCACAGGAGGGCCCACCTTCTGCGCCTCCTGCTGACACTTCTCCACTTTTTCCTGAAGTTTCTTCTGGGTCTCGGGGTTGTTGTTGCTCTCCAGTTTGCTGTTGTTTTCTCTGCTGGCAGCCAGCTTCTCTTCTTTGCAGGCTGAGTGGTAGACTTTCTTCGTCATCTCTACCTGCAAGTTTCAATCAGTAAATAAAACTACAAATCAATAAACACCAGTCATGAACTGAGCAAGTAAGGTAGAACAGATGGGTGGAAGTGCAGAGGCAGCAACCAAACCAGGAAGAGACCATTTGTAAAACTACACGGGTTAGATTCTATTTAGGACATCTTCTTTGAAAAGCATCCACATTCTGTTCATTTACCTAAGGCTGGTTTATGCTTCTTGTCGCACGTCTTTTACTCCCCGTTGAGAGAACCCAGCGATGACGTAATTGCGTGTGTGTCACCGACCACATGAGTGTTTATACTTTGAAAGACGTGGGGGATACATTATAATAAATCCCTCCCTCTTCCCTCCCACTGCATGTTTTATCAGGACAAACGGATTTAATATAATGATAGGCTCCATTACCTCGATTTGTGAGTCCGTTATCATGGGCGTAGCCAAAATTTTATGAGGGGCGATTCGTTTAAAGGAAACGTGGACCTTGAAATAGCAACACGCCTCGGTGGCTCACTGGAAACACGTTGGGTTACCGATCCAAAGCTTTTCTCGACTCGGGTTCGAATCTCACCTGGTTGAACTTATTTTACATTTGTCTTTTATTGGATAAAAAAAAGGAGTTTGTGTTAACCACAGGCATATTAACTCCTTTTTTTTAATCCAATAAAAGACAAACGTAAAATAAGTTCAACCAGGTGAGATTCGAACCCGAGTCGAGAAAAGCTTTGGAGCGGTAAACCTACGCGTTTCCAGTGAGCCACCGAGGCGTATTGCTATTTCAAGGTCCGTTTTTTTCTTATATCGGCTGTTGTAACGTTTGTAGTCGTCCCCCGGTGTTTAATGTATATGTCCAGCCACTGCAAAGACAGGTATAACGAAGGAACTGGATTGGTCCTGCCAGGATCCCCGCTCCGACCGCCACGGCGAGTTTCTCTTCAAAACTATCCATGTCTGGCAAAGCAAAAACAAAAACCGGCTTCTGGAAGAGTAGCAGGTAGCGTGTAGTGGTGTAATACACCATATACAGTATGGACATCCAAACAAAAAACGCCCACAGACTTTGAACCAATCACACGCTCCGAGCCGCATCGTCCGTGTCTCGGAGTTCTGACTGGGGGCCATGTACAAGACAGCTGTCACCGGGGGATCGCAGCGGGAGTGCAGACGGAAGTTGCGCAACTTTTTTTCACTCAACGGGGGGGTAAAAGACGTGCGACAAGAAGTATAAACCAGCCTTTAGTCTATTGGTGCTACATGGTTAGTTCAGACATACTAACTGAACTAGTAAGATATTATTCATTCAAGTTTTATAAGTTTTTCTTATAAGGGCCAATGGCCATGGCGTAGTGGTAATGGCAGTCGTCCCCCGATCGGAAGGTTGGAGGTTCGAATCCCGGTTCCCCACACCATGTGTCGTGTCCCTGGGCAAGACACTTAACCACGAGTTGCTCCCGGTAGGACTGGATGGCGCCTTGCATGGCAGTCTGCCGCTACCGTTGTATGAATGTGTGTATGAATGGGCGGATGGTTGGTATTATAAAGCGCTTTGGGGCCCCTCATAGGGGGCTGGAAAGCGCTGTATAAATAAGCTCCATTTACCATACACATTTAACAAACAATTAATGAGAATAATTGTTATTTTTAAACTCCACCATGTAAGAGTTAGGGAAGCACACTCGATCGTGGTTTTATTGATGAATACTGTATCTTGAACAAACGAAGGTGATTGCAATGAATCCAGACCAGCCATGTCACAGAAATCATTTAACACTAGCAGTACTCTAACAGGAATATATGCTTTATTTTATGAGTGGGAAAACAACATGGTGGCAAAATGATCTAGACCCAAAAGTTTTTTGTTTTTTTCCCCATCAACACACTGCTTATATTTCTCATCCAGTTAATTAGCTATATTTCCTATTTGGATTTTTTATAAGTTTTTCTTATTTGCTGGGGATATTAATAAACCAGTATGACTACAAACTATTTGTGCTCGAACAGTGTTTATCACAAACCAGAATACCGCTGTTCCCTGTTACGTCACAAGCACAGGAAATGAAGGAAAGACCTTTAGGCTAAAACCTGAGCGGTTCTGAACAGGCTGGTACTCATTCACACACATGCACCAAAAGGAATGCAAAAAAACTAAGTAAACAGGCTGCTAAATGAGCACAGTAGTAGATAATACACAGACCTAATGTTGAAATAAGAAGGACTTGTTTCCCTGCAAACCTTCACAATTTCCTTCCTTTCCATTAACTCAAAGGCAAGCAGGACAATGAGGCTCAGGTCTGTCAACAATGTCTAGTTTAACACCAGCAGTGAAGAGGTACTGCTCTTCTTTGCAGGTGTTGTTTGGGAAGTAGGTTGTTATGGTGAGAAAATGTTCAGTCAGTGAAATGTAATCATGGGAACTGAGGGGTAAGATTTACAGTAATAGGAGTACTGTAATCGGTGAACAGTAAACTTGTCTATTGTATAAAAAACTGTTAGATTTGATCAGTTTTAAATGTTCAAATACTCCATAAGAAGGGTGAAATTCCCACCTCTTTCAGCTTCTTGGCCCAAGGTTTCTGAGCCTTTCGGAAGCCGTCCTCAGCCTCTTTTGTCTCCTTGAAGCCACCGATCATCTGTTTATGGTACGAGTCTTTCTGCCAGTTCTTCAGCTTCTCATAGTCTTCACCCATTAGCGCAGCTTTCACCTCTACGTGGAGCTCGCTAACCTTCTCCGCCTCGGTGCACAGGGCAGTCCATGCGTGCTCTAATGAACCATACTGAGGGCCTACAGACAGAGGTTACCCATTAGTATAAGCTTTAGCAGTTCTACCATTTACAACACATTAATAATTATTATTTACAGTATAGGGATGCATGATATTATCGGACGATATTAGCGATAAAGTTAAATATTGGACATCGGCCATTCCATCAAAATAACTCTTCAATATGAAAGGCACTGTTTTTTTTAATATAGATATATATTTATATAGTGTTGCATCATTTTCAACTCCATTTTGGCATTTGGTAGCAGCCAAATTGACAAAGACCATGTAGAATAATGTAGTATTTTAATTCCACAGCAGAGAAAACTATGTAGTCTCTGTAAGTAGGTCTAGGTAAAAAAAATTGGTATTGGTATTGGTTATCAGCCAAATAAGTTTCAGCATATCGGATATTGGCCAAAAATCCAATATCGTGCATCATTCTGCATGTAATATGGATTTAACGTTGTCGCTGAGAGCAGATCATTACCCCACATACCCTGTGAATAAAATGCATTCATTAACTATAAAAAGTAGGGATTCAGATATTTAAACTATCTTTCAGTGTCAGACAAGGCTTTATGCTCCTACCTTTCTCGATAAGTTGCCGCCAGCGCTTTCCCCATTCTGTGAGCTGCTGTGCATATGCCTTTTCAATACGAGCTCGTTCATGAATACAGCTCATCAGATCGTTACAGAGTCGATTGCCATCATCTACACGCTTTACTGTCCGTTTGTGGTTCCCGACCTGAGAATCAACAGAGAACAGACATATGGAGGATACAGTAGGTAGAAAGACAGGATTGCACTTGGTTTTTCTATTTTCAAGTTCCTGAAAAAAATTTAACTTATTTCTAAATGTCAAACTAAGCAACATTGGTACGTTTTGCGTACAGATGAAAATACTTCGGCTGATGTTTATTAGTTCATTTGGTTTGGGAGCAGACTTGACAAATTTGGCTCAACACCGCAGAAACTAGTTTTCTCAAATGGAAGAAAAACAAGTGATCTGTACTGAGAAGCAGTCAAAAAAAAAAAGTCTCACCTCCCAGAAGCTATCACTGGAAACATCAATCATGGAGTCATCATAGGCGCCCGACATGGCTGCTGTGTCCTGGGCCTGAAAAACAAATCACACAAACTTGAATATTATACATGTTTTTCTACAGTTACATTAAAATTATTGCCTAACGTAAACTCAGTTGATTGTTTTTTTGACAGAACTGTGTTTAAGAAAAAACTGATTAAAAAAATTATGAAAGAGATGGAGGAGCAAGTTAAAAATAAATGTACATCTTCAGCAGAATGTAATACTCAAAAATAAACAATTTTAAGTACGGTACTTTAAAAGTAAAATAGATTTAAATCACAACTACAGTTTTTAATACACTGATAATGTTCAGCCTAAACACAAAAAAGGAACAAAGGTTCACGTTTCTTTCAGTTTTTCCACACTTGTGTGTTTAACTTGTAATACGAAACCTGCAGCTGAAAGACAAGAAGCAAAAACTGTTGTTTTAGTCATCGTAACGTTCCTCAGAGCAACAGCTGCAGTTCAGAAATGAGGGAGAATAACAAAAGTTCATATTAGCTCTTCAGGCACAGAGAAAGATAGAGGTTTGGTGAAACAAGCAGATATTTTAACCCATTTTTGTGACCCATTTAAGCCTTAAAACAACAAACTGAAGCCACAGTGGTTTGTGGCATCACACAAAGCCTCTACTTTGAGAGATGGAGGAAAAAGAGACTTGAGGACACAGCAGGCAGCTTCCGTTTCCGTCGGACTGCTACAACAGTCGGTCCTCTGTTACTCCACCATTTAAAGCGCAACAGTGCCCATCCAAACACTTCCTCTTTTTATTCCCCCCTTCAGTTTTCTCCTCCATCCTCTCCACTTAATTTCTTATTTCCTCCCCTCCTCAGACAATAATTTTCAGACTCACAATTTGCAGTTGTGAATACTTAAAACAACATTTGATCAACGGTGTTTTTTTAAAGTGCTTTATAAATAAAGTTGTATTGTATTGTATCATCATTTATGCTGCAATTTACATCCAACGAGCAAGAAATACTGCCTGCAATATTTATTGTTTTAGCAATAACCCGGTGAAATTATTAACAAACAATGTCTCAAAATTAAAACTAAAGAAAGAAACCCTTTTATCTTTCTCCAACGTTTTAAAACAGCAATTATTTTCCAACCCAAAGGCAAGCACTGAAAAAAAAGGTGTCCTACCTTCTTTTTTGAATTTACAGTTAAGATAAAACATAATAAAAAATAACATTGTGAAATTCAGACTAGTTTTGTCTCAAAGTATTTGTGTGTTTGAGACATTAAGTATTCACACCTACATTCAGTCATCAAAATTTTTAAAAAGTATAATCATGTTGTGCGTTTTATTTCTACGACTATCCAACATGCCATTAATTCCTATCACCAATTTAAACTTGTCACTGAGGAACATTTTGGTGCCAAGTGGGATCACACAGAGCTTCTTTCAGCAGAGTAGGACAGCAAAAAATAAAGCTACTTCTATGTGTGTGTGTGTCTTCATCACTGGTCAGTAGCCCATGGCCTCAGTGGTTCTTGGACAGGGGATAGCTTTGTGGTTACCACAGCCCGGGGAGGCAAATAGACAATTACCCCTTTAACTATGCGAGTCTAAAGTCAGGTCAGTCAGACAGCAATATGTATAAATGAAGTAAGAACAAAAAGCAAACAGCAGATATCAGTTACCATTACAAGAGAAAATCAGATTCAAATTTGCTTATTGTGAATCACAGCCTTAAAGGTTCAGTATGCAGTTTCTGTAGAACTGCAGCAGTTAGAAATATTTTCAACAGGCAAAGCATTCTGATCCCTCCCCCTCAGAGCCATATGTGGCTCTGCCCCCTTGTGGTCTGTTGAATTTCAAATTCAAGCTCTGTTTTTATTGGCTGATTCAAATTCAAGCTCTGTTTTTATTGGCTGGTTACAAACTCTGTTTTTATTGGCTGGAAAATGGCGGGTCACCTTTTCTTTTTAGAAATGCTTATTTACCACCTGGAGAAGCAAGGGGACAATATTTTTTTTAATTTTTTTTCAGAGATTACCTGGCTAACATCAGTCTGTCAGGAGGTAGGGACAGAGTGAAGAAATATGTTCATAAAAAAAGCTACATACTGCAGCTTTAACAACAAGCAAGTTGACAAAGCATTTTAATGCATCATTTACTTCAATGACAATACAGTACTTCAAAATTATGACCAAGCCTGTCCAGGGAAATACAAAGTCAGCGATGAAGGGTCAATATGTGAGTTTTAACAAGCAGCAAAGGGATTAAAGCTACCCAGCATCTACAAACGTTTATACTAGCATGAAAAAAAAAAAAATCACAATTTGTAAGTCACTACAGTATTACATTCCTGTTCTTTTGCTCACCAACTACCGGTACTCATAGCCATTTCCACTAATGAATCTGCTAGAAAAAAGAGATTCCAGGGAGACGATGACCTTTAAACTGCTGCGAACATGGACATCAACTGCTGTCGAGCAGAAATTTCAAGACAACCACTCCAGGATTCAGAGGAATAAACAAACGGTTGCTCTGACACTGCTGAACTTTTCAGTGTCAACTAAGAGGGTGATGTAAATAAATGAAAATGATAAATGCTAAATTATATAATAAAACTACAGTATTACTTGTAAGGAAAAACAACGAAAGAAATGGAATTGTGTTTAAAGTTAAACTGAGCAATTCAACTCACCAAAAAATAAAAAAATAAAGGTCTAGGAATTTCTTCAATACAAAAGCTCTCCTTCTTTGTACTAATATAATAAACAGCAAATGGAAGCAAATGTCTGCACACCCCTGACTATGTTTGACACAGTGGGGCTGTTTCAAACAATTGAATGGAGCCTGACCCATAATAACTGTAAACAATGCTGTTGATGGAGCTGCGGTCTGAAGTCCACCCAATCCTAAACTCTGCAGGGAAATACTAAAAAGAGCAACATGGGAATTCAAAGAATACAACAGGGCAGCGAAGTTCGAAAAATAAAATCTAACATTGGAGTTATGAGGTGTCGGAAGCAACAAATGACAGATTTCTTCAAGGCTACACAAACTTGGCTGTGCAGTGTTTCTAAGATTACAGGCTTAAAGAGATTACATAATCAAACACAACGACATGCAATAACAGTTGATAAGAAATTGTACTGTTAAGCACAATGGAATCTGGTTGCTGGCAAAAGTCTTAAGATAGAAGTGAATCAATGCATTCCTTAGGGCTCCCATGCATAAAGTGAGCCTTGGCTTGTGTGAACTCAAATGCTGTTGCTCCTGATGAATGCTCAATAATCCAGGTACAAAAATCTAAAATTAAGTCTGGTCCTCTGGACATTCAAAAAACAGAATTAAAAAAAAATTGTAGAAACGATTTGTCTTTCCTCCGAAAGACTTCTTCAATCTGAGGGGCTGTATTCAGCTCATAAATGGCACCTTCTCATAGTGGATAAACCAGTTTGATGCCGACAGCCAAAACCAGCTGCTCACATGATCAAGGAGGACCATCAGCCTAACGATGGATCATTAGCACTAGGGGTGGGCGATATGGCTAAAAAATTACATTGTGATATTTCAGAGCATTATCACGATAACGATAAATTTCGTGACATAACAAAAAAACAAATCAAATTTAGTTATTTGACATTATACAAAATTTAAAAAAACAAGGGGTACAGTACTTTTACTGAAATTACTTTAGTAAAGTATTCAATCTCCAAGTATAAAAATTAAAATGATCTGTTATTTAGATTGAAAAAGTCTGCACAAAATATAGATCAACAAAATCCACCACAAAAACTAAAGTGCATGTGTGGTTTCCTAAAACAACTAAATAAAATTAATCTTAAAATCTGTGGAGCATAATGAAACCTACAACAAAATGTTGTCTTTAAATGAAATATAACTTCCACAAGTTGTAACAAGGTGATCAGCTGACCCTGAAGCTTGTTGGTGTTTCAGCTTCATCTATTCATGCAGGAATGATTCATTTTACTGATTCATTTTTTTAAACTGATCTGTCTCTGATCACCTGCCTCGAGAGACAGCTGAGCTGCGCGTTTGTAACGACAGTTTTAGAGCAAGGGAGAGACGCAGCCCGCACACGCGGCTCAGAGCGGGGCGGGGGAGACATTTGAGCTGTCTGTACCTGAGAGCAGGGGGAGAGAAGCTGAGACGCGAGTTGTTTGTTTTTAGCATTTTAGCTAGCTAGTATTGCACGCAGACTGGTGGAGGGGGGGTGCGCAGTTCAGTTTGGTCGCTTGAAGCGCTCGGTTAGTAAGGGGGCAGGGCGCCCCGACGTATTACGTCATGAAATTAGCATATCATGATATAACTTTTTTGCCCAGGCAAGCTTTTTTTTTTTACCGGTAATACCGGGAACGATATATGGCCCAGCCCTAATTAGCACTCTGATGGTTGTTTGCTATTCACAGAAGATTGACTGATACTAGCAATAACAGCATTGTAAGAGGGGGACAGTTGAACCCGGAGGCCTCCACCTCTGTTTAATGATGGACGGTTTCTTTTCACAAAGATGGCCTCCTTTACTTCTCTCTCAAACCATTGTTCCTCTCTATCAAGGATGTGAACATCTTCATCCCTGAAAGAGTGACCGCTGGCCTGGAGATGAGTGTAGACCGCAGAGTCCTGGCCTGATGATGTTGATCTTCTGTGCTGGGCCATCCTTTTGGCCAGTGGCTGTTTATCTAAAAAAGCTAAGTCTGGTCCTCTGGACATTCAAACAACAAAACAAAACAACAACAACAACAACAAAAAACTGTAGAAACTTTTCGTCTATCGTCCGAAAGACTTACTCAGTCTGAGATGCTGTATTCAGCTCAGTCTTATAAATAGCACCCTCTAACAGTGGATCAACCAGTTTGCTGCTGACAGCTGAAACCAGCTACAGTACCGTATTTTCCGGTGTATAGGTCGCACCTTTTTATGTTGTTTTTTTTCAAGGCCTGCGACCTATACTCAGGTGCAACCTATATATGGCTTGTTATCACTTTCGGTGAAACAAATTTTTAAATCCAGCTCATTTCACAATTACGTTCATTTATTAAAGGGGACCACAGATGCAAAATTCACTTTTTAATGTTTTTTTACTCAACTTTGGGTATTTACTTCATAAAAAAACAGTCCTTGTGCCAAAAAAATGCACCCAGTGGTTTATTTACTCTAAGTAGATTTATTTATTTTTGATAAATACACCTGGATTCACACTTCCTGCAGTTATTGACGTCACAAGCCGTAGCCAATCACCTCAAACCTGAGTCCAGCCCCTCACCTAGCAACCCCTGGTTAGGCTCAACCCACTTCTGTATTAAACACATGACTGTTGTTTTTCATGATTTCATCTCATCTTTTGTTTATATGTTCTTAATTTCATGTGTACAGCACTTTGTTGCAGCTGTGTTTTTTTAAATGGCTTTATAAATAAAGTATAATTGTTATTTTTATGTTTTAGTTCAATTTTTAGTGTATTTGCGATCGCTCCCAACGCGCAGCCGGCAAAAATTAAACGAGCGGACCCCCGGCGTAGGGACCCGCGGCAACGGGACCCTCTTCTGGCGCGATGGAGCGGAGCTTCAACTGTACAGCCTCGCTGCTGCAGCAGCCTCGCAGCAGCGAGGACCTTCTCCTTACGGATTAATTTACGGGAGACACTTGGTGAACTTTGTGTTGTCTTGACTGGAACAGCGATAACTCCCAAAATCTCCGCGTGCAACGAGCGGAGCTGGCGAACACCGGAAGAGGAACAAGCTAACATTAGCATCGGATTCGGGTGGTCTCATGCTAAAAGGAGCAGCTAATTGCGGCGCGCTCAGACGGGTTTCGGTAAGTTATCTTAAGCTAGCACTAACAGTAAGTCAAATGAGTAATAAAAAAAGAGCTAATTTTAAAACAACAACACATTGAAGGAATAGGGTCTGGATATCCCACAGAAATACCATAAAAAATTAAAAAATACATCTGAGGTCCCCTTTAAGGAAAAGTTCAGCTCAGACATATATTTGCTATAATTTTTATCAAACAAATAATTTTTTTAAGTGTTAATCTTCTTAAAAGCCTTGCTGTGTGCGCCTGTGGCAGACATTTGCAGCAGAGCTAAACGTAGGTGCGACCTATACACCAGTGCGACCTATCTAGGGATTTTTCCAATCTAATGGTGATAGTTGGACAATGCGACCTACAGGTGCGACCTATACACCAGAAAATACTGTACTCACATGATCAAGGAGGACCATCAGCCCAACGATGGATCGTTAGCACCCTGATGGTTGTTTGCTATTCACAGAGGGCTGAGTGATACTAGCAATAACAGCATTGTGGCTGTGTAGTTTCCCCGATATAAAAGACTGATCACAACCCTCCTGATACTGAACAGCATACACAATATTACTCTGTTTGTTCCGGGGGACTGGATCTTTGGGATGAACCAGTCTTTGCCGTAATGCATTTTGGGGTTTAAAAGCCACTGGGACGTTGTGTTTGGAAAATAAATGTCTCAGTTTCTCTGAAACTCCCGCAACATAAGAAATGACCACGGGTCTGGGTTCCTTCTTTTCACCTGGTGGCTGACGTGAGTCCTGTTTGGGTTTCTTCTCTACGTTCAGGAAGGCCCAGTTAGGATATCCACATTTCTCTAGACTAGAGCCTGTCTTGTGTGGGATTTCTCCTTCTGTCTGGCTCCTGAGTTAGTGGAGACGCTGTCTGCTCTGTGATACGAGTCCTGATGACTCCTAACTTGTGCTCCAGAAGGTGGTGGGAGTCAAACTGCAAATACTGGTCTGTGTGGGTGGGTTTGCGGTACACCTCAGTTTGCAAATATCCTCCATCAGAAACTGAGACCTCACAGTCCAAGAAAGCCAGCCTGCCATCTTTTACATCTTCTCGTGTGAACTTGATATATTTATCCACAGAGTTGATGTGATCAGTGAAATGTTGGACTTCCTGAGATTTAATTTTAACCCAGGTGTCGTCAACATACCTGAACCAATGACTTGGTGGTCTCCCTGAAAAGGACGTCAAGGCTCTCTTTTCTACCTCCTCCATGTACAGGTTGGCAACAATAGGAGAAACTGGAGACCCCATAGCACACCCATGTTTCTGCCTATAATATTGCTCCCCATATGTGAAGTAGGTTGACTGCAGGCACAGTTTCAAGAGTTGACACAGTTGCTCTGTGGAAAGTGTGGTCCTGTTGCTCAGAGTGGTGTCTGATTTTAACCTTAAACAGACCACCTCTACTGCTTCATCAACAGGAATGCACGTAAAGAGTGATGTGACATCAAAAGAGACCATTGTTTCATCAGTCTCCATGATGACATCCCTCACCTTATCCACAAAGTCCATGGTGTTCTGATATCAAAGTCAAAGTCAAAGTCAACTTTATTGTCAGATCTGCAATATGTACAGTGCAGGACATACACAGGACCGAAATTGCGTTTCTCTCAGTCCCTCGGTGCAACAGTAAACATCTAAACATTGAAACACTGAAACATATAATAATAGACATAAGCATAAAATAGTAAACCTAACACTGTCCTGAGTTTTTTGCATAGTGGTATAAGAGTATGAAAATTTACACCAACTCTAAAACTAAAACATTAAACATTTAATGAACATAATATTGTCCTGAGTTTTTGCATACTAGTATAAAAAAAAGAGTATAAAAAGTATAACTAAAATAAACTAAAGGTTTCTAGCATTGACATTTGCAAAGTGGCAAAGCAGCGTATGAGTCAATGTACACAGTATATGTATGAGGTAGTAGTTGATGTTGTTGTAGAGGCAAAAAGTGGCATATGCAGTAAGGCACATTGGGCATCCCTAAATAAGACCGTTCAGAGCACACTGTATATGTACCAGCAGTGGTGTAGATATTAGAGTAGTGTAAATAAATGTAAACAGTAGTAATTACATGTAAGCAGTAGTAATAAAAGTAAACAGTATTAATAAATGTAAACAGAGAATGTAAACAGTATTATGATTATAGGCAGTGATGTAATACAGACATTAGTGCAAGTATGAGAAGTAGTGCAAACTGTATGAGCACATGACCGAGAGTTTAGTGATTAACCCGTTTGATGACACAGAGTCTAGTGTTAAAAACTTTGTGTTGAGTGATAATATGTGAGAAAGTTTTAGTGTTAAGGCAGTTCAAATGGGAGGGGAGGCAGAGCAGGCAGAGTGTTTAGCATTCTGACTGCCTGATGAACAGAGCTGTCTCTCAGTCTGCTGGTTCGAGCCTGGAGACTCCTCAGTCTCCTCCCTGATGGCAGCAGTCTGAAGCAGCTGTGTAGTGGGTGTGTGGGATCACCTGCCATGCGGTGGGCTTTCCGAGTGAGGCGTTTGCTGTGTAAGTCCTGCAGTGAGGGCAAGGAGGTGCCCACGATCTTCTCAGCTGCTCTCACAATGCGCTGGAGGCTCTTGCGGCATGATGCAGTACATGCACCAAACCACACAGTGATGCAGCTGGTCAGGACACTTTCTATGGCACCTCTGTAGAAGGTGCTCATGATGGGGGTTGAAGCTCCAGCCCTTTTCAGCTTGCGGAGAAAGTAGAGACGCTGGTGAGCCTTCTTTGCCAGTGCTGCAGTGTTCCTGCTCCAGGACAGGTCCTTTGAGACGTGCACTCCCAGGAACTTGGTGCTGTCTACTCTCTCCACTGCGGTGCTGTTGATGGTCAGAGGGGGATGTTGGGCATCCCTCTTCCTGAAGTCCACAACAATCTCCTTTGTCTTCTCCACGTTGAGAGTGAGATTGTTGTGTCCGCACCACAAGGCCAGGCGGCTCACCTCGTTCCTGTAGTCCGTCTCATCGTTGTTGCTGATGAGACCCACCACTGTTGTGTCGTCCGCAAACTTGATGAAGTGGTTGGAGCTGTACGATGGTGTGCAGTCGTGTGTTAGCAGGGTGAATAGAAGGGGGCTCAGCACACATCCTTGTGGGGCCCCTGTGTTCAATGTGATGGTGCTAGATGTGTTACTCCCGATCCGTACTGTCTGTGGTCTCCCGGTCAGGAAG
>JBBPBX010000288.1:42706-55106 GCA_038048925.1 Garcialebias charrua
ATACATATATATATAAATATATATATACTGTATATATATAAAAAATATATATATATATATATATATATTTACGGCGCGCACACAAAAGCATGCGCGCGCCTGCATGCACCCTTTAAAAGAAAGCAAACTCCGCTGTTAAACAACAAGCCGTGGTGGTCTAGTGGTAAAACGTTGCGCTGCCACTCAAAGGACGTGAGATCGAATCTCACATGGTTGAGTTTTTTTTATTTTTTATAATACGGTTATACGGGTACAGCGTGCAAAACTGTAACTAAAGCCTATTTTGTGTGAGAAATCATTTAATATCTTATATTTTTTTTATATATGTGATTGCTATTTGAATTGATTGTTAATTTTGTTTGAAGAAGGGGCAGAAATAATGAGATTTTTTTCTTCTTCTGCCTCCTTTCATTTCATGTATTGTTTTGTTTTATAATGTGGTTTTGTAAATAATTTTCTTGTGTTTTTACAATTTGAAATGAATAAATTCAATAAAAAAAATAAAAAAAGTTGGAAGAGGGAGGGAAGAGGGAGGGATTTATTATAATTTATCCCCCACGTCTTGCCAAGTATAAACACTCAATGCGGTCGGTGACACACACGCAATTGCATCATCGCTGGGTTCACTCAACGGGGGGTAAAAGACGTGAGACACTAGTATAAACCTAGCTTTAAACGTCACTGCACCTCAAACAGGAATGCCACTGTCAAGGAAATAACAGAATGGGGAAGCCATTTCTAAGCAAGCTCCACAAGCTCAGACGTTTGCACTGGGCCAGGGGTCATTTAAAATGGAGTGTGGCAAAATGGAAGACTGTTCTGTGGTCAGATGAGTCACGATTTGAAGTTCTTTATGGAACACTGGGACGCCATGTCATCCGGACCAGAGAGGACAAGGATAGCCCAAGTTGTTATCAACGCTCCGTTCAGAAGCCTGCATCACTGATGGTATGGGGTTGCATGAGCGCTTGTGGCATGGGCAGCTTGCATGTCTGGAAAGGCACCATTAATGCAGAGAACTATGTTCAGGTTCTAGAACAACATATGCTCCCATCTAGACGTCATCTCTTTCAGGGAAGACCCTGCATTTTTCAACAAGATAATGCCAGACCACATTCTGCAGCAATCACAACATCATGGCTACGTAGGAGAAGGATCCGGTACTGAAATGTCCAGCCTGCAGTCCAGATCTTTCACCTATAGAGAACATTTGGCGCATCATAAAGAGGAAGGTGTGACAAAGAAGGCCCAAGACGATTGAACAGTTAGAGGCCTGTATTAGACATGAATGGGAGAGCATTCCTATTTCTAAACTTGAGAAACTGGTCTCCTCTGTCCCCAGACGTCTGTTGAGTGTTGTAAGAAGAACAGTGGTAAAAATGGACTTGTCCCAACTTTTTGGGGATTTGTTGATGCCATGAAATTTTGAAACAACATGTTCCCTTAAAATGATACATTCTCTCAGTTTAAACTTTTGATCTGTGGTTTGTGTTCTATTCTGAATAAAACATTAGATGTTGGCACCTCCACATCATTGCATTCAGGTTTTTATTCACAATTTGTTTAGTGTCCCAACATTTTTGGAATCCGGTTTGTAATTTAATGCTATCACAGAAGTATCTGTTCACACACGGCCTCCTAGAAAAACAGGAACTCTACATTTTCACTACTGCTTCACCCTGACAACAATCCTACAAAAAATGTAAAAAAAAAAAAAAAACTTTGATCCCAGTTAGTCACTGCACATGTCTAAATGTTGCAGCTGTATGGTGAGTGATTGTTCCACTGACTCATAATATCCTGACTATCACCTTTAAAATAGGTCAGGTTCCCTGTCACCTTACTGTAGGGATTACAGGTGCTTTAACCCCTAAAACGCCCATTTTATGACTTAAATTACATGTACAGTATAATACTGCAGGGAAGACTGGACTCGGCTATACTCATCTTGAGTAAGCCCTATAATGGCCAGGCTGCTGAAGATAAGCCAGTTTAGTCCCGTGTAAATGGTCAGATTTTGCAATGTTTCGAGTGGAGCATGATATGCCATGAACCGGGAGCTTATCTTTACTTTGCGAAACGTGCCCCGCCCTTCATCACACCGAGCAAAGAAACACCTTTGTAAAGTTAAACACAGCTAAAGTTTAAAAAATAATAGGCTGCGTTACAATACAACATTGGCGCAAGGCAATTACTATTCAGAAATAACTATATCACGGAAAGTTCATAGTCGAAATTTAAAATTTAGTTGCATTTTATCACAAATTACATTTTCCACTAATAACAGCACTATTAATCCTAAAAAGTTGAGTCAACTCGAATTTTTATTTTATTTTTGGTAAATTATTATCTATCCAGGCAAGTTCCTTCAGTTAGCCCCCAAGTTAGCTCCAAGTAGTAGCCACAGCCCAACAGTTAAAAAACAGTTAAAACAATAGTTTCACGTAAAAAATCACGGGGGTAAACTTACCTCGACTGGGTTTCGCCTGGTTTTAAAAACTTGGACTGGTTTAGAGAGCTGCTCTCCTCCGTGGTGAGAAGTTTCAAATCTTTGGGCGTTAATCCACTCAGCTGCGGCACCAACTACTGAGTGACAGCGCGAGACAACTTTCCGTCACCCAGCGAGAGGCGGTCCACATCCGGTATAGGATTTTCAATATAAAACACCAATGTGTGTTTTTATTCATAAGGTCATTTATTCTTCACAGTAACAAAGAAGTTGGTTGTACGGTTTAGTTATGTATTTGAAGCTGATACATGCATTAGAACACGCACTTCTTTTATTTTGGTTATTTTGTGATTTCATTAAATTGAAAGATTTGGCCTTTTTCTGTTCTATCCATCTATTATCTTGATCGCTTTCTACTTTTTAGGGTTGCGTGGTGTCTGGTGCTCATAGTCACTGTGTGTGCGAGGCAGGGGACACCCTGGACAGGTCTTCAGTCCATCACAGGGCCTGTTACGACCCGAAGGGACACGAGAAAAAGAATGAGGGTTTTAAAATAGTTTTTTATTTTAGGCTCTCCAGCTGTGCGTCTCTGGGTGCGCCGCCTCCAGCTGCTCTGTGGAGAGGGAAAAAAAAGGAGAGCCCTGGCCCTCAGCGTCCTCGTGTCCCAAAGTGATAAAATGAAAGTCGGACCTGGTGAGCCGTTCCAACAAAATAGAACGGTACTCCAGTGGACCAACTCAATACAGAGCCGTCGTAGCCACCGGGAGTACCGGACTAAGATCAAAAGGCCCCCCACCTAATGTAAACAAAAAAGCGAAAACATGACAAACGGTCTCACCAGGTCAAGTCCAGCTTCAGGGTGGTTACAAAAAAAATAAAAATTCCAAGGCCAGCGGGTCGCTCACGCCTCCGTCTTCAGCACCCAGGTCGAGTGCACCCTGCGTACAACAACAGGTCATCTTCTCTCATGGCTTCCTCATCGGCTACTTCCTTCGGCTACGTTTCTCCTTCGGCTACAGCTCTTCTGCTGCTTTTGCTTCAGATCTCTCTCTGCTTCTCCAGCCTGGCCTATTATAGGCGGACCAATCACCCCACCTATAGCGTGCTTTAATTAATCAACAGCTGCAATCAATCAGCCTCCCAAAACCTTTTAACATCTCCTCCCTCTGACCTGAATAAAAACATGCCCAGGGCCCATAACAGGGCTGGACCACATAAACAACCATTCGCTCTCACACCTAAGGAATATTTAGAGCTACCACCAGTCAACCTAACCTGCATGTTTTTGCTCCGTGGGAGGAAACTGGAAGCACTGGATGAAAACCCACGCATGCACGGAGAGATGATGCGACTCACCAGAAAGACCCTCGACCGGGATTCGCTCTGGCAACCTTCTCACTGAGAGGCAACTTCTCTACCAACTGAGACACCGCACCACCCTCTATTTCTGTGCTATTTAAACCAAATTTCTTAAATAAATTACATGCATGTAGAGTCTGACTTCTTGGCTTTGATTATGTGCATTTGGTTACTAAGCTACTATTTACATTTACAATGAACTTTTTTGTTTTGTTATGGGCTTCCAAGTGCGTGATAATGTGAAGTAAATGTGAATGTCAGTGTCAATGTCAATTTTATTTATATAGCACATAAAAACAACCGAAGTCGACCATAAAAATAAAAAACAGAGTAAAATGTGTCTAGTGCCACTAAAGCTATCAGTAAATACACAACAACAATAAAATCTGCTCAAAATTTGATCTCACATTCTGCGAGGATCAAATGCCAAGTAAAAGAGATGAGTCTTAAGTGAAGATTTAAAAGTGTCAACAGTCTGAGCGGTCTTTACTTTCTCAGGTAAACTGTTCCACAGTTTTGGAGCAGCAACCGCAAAAGCCCGATCACCTCTGGATTTTATTTTGGATCTGGGGACATCTAAGAGAAACTGGTTGGTAGACCGGAGTGCTCTTACAGGAGTGTAGATATTAATAAGATCACATAAATATGGCGCGGCCAGACCTTTTAAGATTTTAAAAACAAGCAATAAAATCTTAAAATCAATTCGATAGCAGACAGGGAGCCAGTGAAGAGAAGCCAGGACAGGGGTTATGTGTTCATATTTATAGTGAAAAAAGTTGAAAGTGTAAATATCTAAAACTATTTGCTGTACCTACTTTAGCTTTTGTAGGTTTCCAACTTTTCTTTGAGACTGAACTTATCACCCTTTAACATCTCAAAATAATTATCCCACAATGTCCCAATTTAAGTCCAGATTTCACCATACATACCCATTGCACTTAGTCAACAGACCACAAAACACTTTAGTTGTTAAAAGGATGTGAATTACAGTTATTTCTGGAAGGAAACCTGAAATGGAGAAAACAAGCAGTTGTCGAGCTTTTATTGTGAAATGTCCACAGGTGGAGAAGCCAAATGTTTGCACGCGCCTAATAACACGCGTGCAAACTTTTTTTTTCAGGCATGGGGGGGCCTCGAGGATCAGGAAGAGGATTTTCCAAGAGAAGCAAAACAAGGAACCAGTAGAATCACACTTAACCTAAACTTTAAGCTACTGTGTCCACAACTGAGACAATTCCAAAATCTTGTTCTGAACAAAATATAAATACCAACATCTAATTATGTTTCAGCTTTTTGTCCATTACTTTGTCAAACCCTTTAATATGTGGATGAAGGATGAACTTCTTACCATGGTGGTGCAGTTTAGCAAACAAACATGACACATGCAAGCAGCTGATGCACCTGGGGCACAAAGGTTCATGTCAAAGTAAAGAACAGAACAAACAAGGCATGCTGAAAGTTGAAAACTTTTTTTACATTTTGCTTTTACAACCACAAACCTGAAACTTCACTTTATGTGATTGTCACAAACGAGCACACAACACTAAATTGGATGGTAACGTACAGGCGCTGGTTATAAAATTAGAATACTGTATCGTGGAAAAAAATTGATTTAATTCAGTAATTCCATTCAAAAAAGTGAAACTTGTATACAGGTATTATATTCATTCATTCACACAGACTGATATTTCAAATGTTTATTTATTTTCATGTTGATGAAATGACAACTAATGAAAACTCCAAATTCATTATCTTAGAAATTTTGAATATTGTGAAAAGGTTCATTATTGAAAACACCTAGTGCCACACTCTAGTTGGCTAATTTACTCAAAACACCTGCAAAGGCCTTTAAATTGTCTCCGTCTAGTTCTGTAGGCTACACAATCATGGGGAGTACTGCTGACTTGACAGTTGTCCAAAATATGTCTATTGACACGTTGCACAAGGAGGACAAGACACAAAAGGTCATTGCTAAAGAGGCTGGCTGTTCACAGAGCTCTGTGGCCAATAGATAGATAATAGATAATAGAGAGGTGAACGGAAGGAAACGATGTGGTAGAAAAAAATGTACACGCAATAGGGATAACTGCACCCTGGAGAGGATTGTGAAACAAAACCCATTCCCAAATGTGGGAGAGATTCACAAAGAGTGGACTGCAGCTGGAGTCAGTGTTTCAAGAACCACCACACACACACACGTATGCAAGACATGGGTTTCAGCTGTCGCATTCCTTGTGTCAAGCAAGCCACCATTTTATTTATAAAGCACTTTAAACAGTGACAGGGCCAAACAAAGCGCTGTACAAACAGAAACAAACAGGCAAAGAATGCAGCAAAATAACAGAAAATCAAAATATAGAAACAAAATAGAGACGGCATCAGAAGAGTCTGGAGACAAAAAGTACTACCAGTAGACTGCTGCTGAGGGGTCCAAAGTTAAGTTCTTTGATGAAAGTAAATTTTGCATTTCCTTTTGGAGATCAAGCTCCCAGAGTCTGGAGGAAGAGAGGAGAGGAACAGAATCCATGTTGCTTGAGGTCCAGTGTCAAGTTTCCACAGTCAGTGATGGTTTGGGGTGCCATGTCATCTGCTGGTGCTGGTCCACTGTGTTTTCTCAGGTCAACACAACTGTATACCAGGAAGTTTTAGAGCACTCCATACTTCCTGCTGCTGACCAACTTTATGGAGATGCAGATTTAATTTTCCAACAGGACTTGGAGCCTGCACACAGTGCCAAAGCTACCAGTACCTGGTTTAAGGACCATGGTATCCCTGTTCTTAACTGGCCAGCAACTCACCTGACCTTAACCCCATAGAAAATCTATGGGTATTGTGAAGAGGGAGATGTGATGCACCAGACCCAACAATTCAGAAGAGCTGAAGACCACTATCAGAGCAACCTGGACTCTCATAACACCCGAGCAGTGACACAGACTGATCAACTCCATGCCACACCACATTGCTGCAGTAATCCAGACAAAAGGCGCCCCAACTAAGTATTGAGTGCTGTACATGCTCATACTTTTCATGTTCATACATTTCAGTTGGCCAATATTTCTAAAAATCCTTTTTTATTGGTCTTAAGTAATGTTCTAATTTTCTGAGATACAAAATTTGGGGTTTTCATTAGTTGTCAGTAATCATCAACATTAAAAGACATCAACATTTGACAGTATATGTATCAGTCTGTGTGTGATGAATGAATCTAATATACAAGTTTCACTTTTTGAACATAATTCCTGAAACAAATCCACTTTTTCATGATATTCTCATTTTATGGCCAGCACCTGTATACAAAGATACCCAATCCTGCATCCGTTTTTACTCCTGAGGAAACCACCTGAAAATGCATCTGTTCAATGAAGAGGTCACAGCTGCAAAGCGAGACGTACTGTATTTATCTACATCGTTCGTGACCAGCAGATACTCAGTTCCTTTAAATGACAGTTTCTCACCAAGTTTAGCCCCACAGGTGGATGTGCAGCTTCTGTCTCAGGCTTCAGTGGGAGTTTTTGGTCTGAGGTCACCAACCAGCACGTAGAGACATCTTGAAAGTGAAATCAAGCTTTTATTAACAAAGAACAGTGCAGAACAAACTAAAATAATTTTGCTTTTAGAGACTAACCTCTTATTAATTTAAATGCTACAGATTCATTCATCAAATACTTTGAGTAAAACAAGAAATCTGTCATTTTAAAAGAATAGTAAATTGTAAAAACATTAGAAAATTCTAGTTATAGTCAATGTTTAACAAACACTGAGCATATTCCAGTAATTTAATCAAGAGGTGCAGGGCTGAATGATACAGTCAAAATCAACAGCTCCTTTTAATCCTTGTAAGGTTGTAAAAACTTTTCCACACTTTTCTTTTGAAAATCTTATGAACGTCATTGACCTGACCCCGACAGTCACAACTGTTGTCTAGTTACTGAAGGCCAATAATAAATTAATCCATGCCTATAACAAAGGAAGTCACTGTTCAACTGTTTTAAAGTTCAAGATTAGTTTCTTAGAAAAATGCATCAGTGTCATTCCTACACATCAATCAGCTGAGATGATAATTAGCACGATAATCAATGATCAAATCAGAGCATGCCAAAGAGAAAATGATTACCGTAAGTCTATGTGACGATCAAACTGTCTTTTGTTTTAAAACATCATAACTTAATGACATGTATTGGTTGAACCCCCACCATTTAGCCACTCTTAGTTGAAAATATTAAAAAGTTGGATTTTTACCCATAAAAAGTGCTTTAATGCATCAGGGAGTGGAGGAAATAAACAGTAAAGACGCATAAAAGTCCCCTCCGAACACAATCATCTTTAAAATGGGAATAAGTTAAATTGCAAACTAGAAAATAGAAACTTGTCCTTCTTATAATGAATATTAGAGCAAAAATAAATAAATAAATAAAGTGGGCTTTCTCAATACTGAAAATGTTTTTACTGACATTGAGTTGTTGTTATTTTAAAAGGTGCAATGGCATTTAGTCCTGCTAATCCTATATCACCTGGACCTTTAATCTGATCTTCACTCATCTTCTTAAGCTCATCTTCACACGTATTGTCCTTTCGTTAGCACCTTTGGTTGATCAAGTATCGGTTGTGCCACAGTCCTTCAGTGGGGTAAAAACAAAAAGGCGTGGTCCGTGTTTAACTCCTCGTTACCCGAGGTTCTGACCCACGGTGCGGCTCAGGAAGTCACGAGTCCACGTCATTTCCATGTGGCTGCAGCGGGACGAACGCCGGCGCTCCCCTTCGCGCCCTTTGAACCCGGCGGCTGACCTGAGCGGCTCCGAAGGTCACGCTCGGCGTTCTCGCTCTGCGCCTGCTCCTCGTCGTACCTGATGACCAACAGAGAGGCAGGGGAGTGTGTGAGGGTTCCCGTTTCCTCCTGTTAGCTTTAATGTGAGGTGTGTGAACAAGGTGTTTGCCGTCAACAATCGCCACATGTTCACTCACACAGTGAAGGAACACGTCTGTCTGAACGTGTCGTTGTTAGATACATGCGAGGCAACAGGTATAGGCCTTCGATAGTTCAGAGAGTAGAGTGGTGCACTGTGGTGGGACAGCCACATAATTTTACTGAAGAGTTTTAGAGCACTGCGACTACAATCATCTGACTTATAAACAGAAATCTACCCAAACAAACAACAAAGAAAACACTAAATCCTGGGCGGCTGTTTCAAACTTCATTTGGTGTAGAGGGCTCGTTCAGTCGTCAGTGATGTGATCAAGTTGACAAAAAGTTATTAAGTCTTAATGATGTGCTCCTAATGTTTGTTAGGAGCGTCAGAGCTAGCCTGGTTAAAATCAGACCCTTGTCCTTCACTTCGCTTCATACTAGGGTCTGGGATTTCTCCCATAGACAACTATTTCTCCGGTAGATTTTTGACCGGACCAATCAGAGAACAGAAGGCGGAGTTTTGTTAGTTTAGCCTGGCGAGGTCCAGGCTATTCAGATAAATAGCTCAGAAACCACTCGGTGGATATTTTTTCTGCTACCAGTGTGTAATTATATGGCTCTAATTTACTGACTGTTGGCCTAGATGAAACATTTGAGATAAAATTCGATTTTTTATCATTTATTTTCGTAGCGCACCCGAGGCTGTTTGGAAAATGTCAAACCGAAACAATTTAAATCCAGCAGATTTGACCATTTCGTGAATTGATTTAGGAACTGTTAAGCTCAGGAACACTTCTGATATAACGTCAGCTAAGAAATATATTTTTTCTCAGCAAAGAAATAATAGTTTTTTACCTTGTTTTCATGAAAATTCCTTCGTGGCGGCAGCCATTTTAACTGACGACGTCAGTCGACGTCGTTCAAAACTCCGCCTTCTGTTCTCTGATTGGTCCGGTCAAAAATCGACCGGAGAAATCGTTGTCTATGGGAGAAGTCCCAGACCCTAGTACAAAGCGAAGTGAAGGACAAGGGTCTGGTTTTAACCAGGCTACGTCAGAGCTGCTAGTTTAAAAAAAAAGTTAGACTGGAGCAGTTCATTATATTTTTATTCTTATTACTTCAGAATTATTTCCCCCACAGAATCAAAGATTAATGCAAAGCATTGAGTGTTTACTTTAGAATTGAAATTGAGTTTGACATTTTTATATACAGGTAGTCCCCGACTTACGAATGAGTTCCGTTCCTACGCCCGTTCGTAACACGAAAATCGCCACAAGTCGAAAATACGTCCAAACGGCACCTCATACATGCACCTCATACATCCACAGGGAACCTCATACGTCCAAGCACCTCATACGTACAGTTCTGTATTTTTACCAAGCACTTAGCGTATCCTAACACATTTCCCTACATATTTATCAAAAAAACACATACATTTAGGAGCCATAATGAAGGGGGAAAAAGAGTTAATTTCTTACTGGGAGCTGGTCATTTCTTCCTCCGTCTGTTAGCATGTTAGCTCGTGCACCTCCGAGCTCGTGCAGCTTCACGCGGTCAACAGCATTTACAGCAACGTCTGTTAGCATGTTAGCTCGTTGCTCAGCTGCCTCGTAAACCTCAGCTCAAAAACAATAAGGTCTCCTGTATTTCCACGTGCGGCCCAGAGTTAGCATATTAGCCCCTCCTGACCTCCTCTGCTCCAGTCTGCGCCTTAGGTCTCCTGTAAGTTTCCAGCATGTCAAGCTCCCACCCTCCCTCCCTCCTGTAAGTTTCGTTTCTCTAACGCCAAAAATACACCACACGCGTTGCAGCTCCGCCCCGCTCCGGTCCGACCTCCGCAGCAAATACGCACCCATTATAATCAATGAGATAAAGTACACTGGCTCCGCACGGCGGCGGTGAGCTGCGGAGAGCGGACGGCAGTCCGTCAAAATTAGAAATTTTTCTATTTCTGCCGGATGACGGAGCTGTGCCGGAGTCAACTTTTGAAGATTACGTCGCACCAACAGGAAAAGGAACGAGCACAACTTCCGTATTTACAAAATAAAATCACCACGGGCGGACTAATCCTAGCTCTATACGGATTTATTTGTACAAAAATGCTGTCAAACTATCATTTATGACTATTCTATGACTAAACTATTATATTTATGACTATGACTACGCCTACAAACGCAATACAAGAAATAAATAAATAAAAACGTATTTTATTCTGAAATGTAAACATCACTTCCTGTTGCTCAAACCATGTAGCTTATTTACGAGAGAAGATCAAGGCAGCAGTCTCTCTACAGTTGTTCTCCTTCTTCCACCGAATGAATTGTTTTGTTCTGACTTCACTTGATTTATCGCGCGATCTCGCACGTGTCTCGGAGCAGCGCATCTATTCGGACCTGAGCTGAGCGCAGGTAATGGAAATTGGACTCGCTCAGCTGCGACCTGCGGAGCGGGGCGGAGCGGAGCCGCGTGTAGTGTATTTTTGGCGTTATAAGTTTCGTTTCGGTACCGTATTTTCTGCTGTAAAGGCGCATAAACTGCGTAACTCGAACAATGCTTTTCAATGGGAGCGTGTTCGTAAAGTCAAATCGCCGTAAGTCGAGACCGCCGTAAGTCGAGGACTACCTGTAGTGACACATTGATTTGTAAAAAACTCTTTACTTGGAGTCTGATTTGGACCAGAAGCTTAAAAATATTAAAATCTCCACTTACTTTATCAAACGAGCAAAACACAATGAAGTCTCGTACGGGAGCTACCATGTATTTTTGGAACCAGAGCCTGTGCACTAACAATGCGGGGCTTAAAGGCCTGCCTTTCCCCCAAAACACGCAAACATCATTTTCTTTTAAGCCTGAAATAAATAATTTCAGCTAAACTTATCAAAAAGGGAATATCTGAACATGCAAGGTATGTGAACTATGGTACTCTGTTGTTTAAAAATCCCTCCAGTGAGCCAGACCAGAACCACTGACTTACACTTACAGTCCTTCAGTCCACAGGGAGAACAGCTGTGAAAGCAAACTGCACTGATATTTTTATCTCCCATGTGTCTCTCTCTGTGAGTTCTCTGAGAGTATCCAAGTATGAAAGATGGTACAGTACATGGAATGGATGACGGTGTGGACACTCACAGGACTTCATAGTTGCCCAGAGCCTCTCTTGGTGGACTGCGGTTCCAGCGGCAGTCCGGGAGCTCCCCGTTAGGCGCAACGATGTTTAGGGTGTCGTTGATCAGGCTGTATTTTAGTATACGGTCGTTTGCAGTGCTGGAGGTCAGCGAGGGGGAAGCGTTGACCTGAGGACAAAGAGATTTACATTTACATTTGATTCGACTCACAGCTGGTGGTGGTGATTAATAACGCAGCGCAGGATCTGAACAGGCGTCATTTCTTCCTGCTGTTACAGAGAATGTGAAAGGAAATGTGGCTCAACAGCTGTGTGCACACTAAACGCCATCTAATCATAAAGAGATGAAGCAATTACTCAACATGTGTTTGCTTCCGCAAAGATGTTACTTTCTATATTTTTCCCTTTAACTCTTATTTTCTTGACTTTGAACACGGGAGGCTGAAGGATTGATGAAGGCAAAAATGGCCACTCTGACTCAGTTTCTGGAACGTGTTCGTCACAGAGGAACGTTTCTGTCCCATAACCAACGCTGCATCGCCCAGAATAGATCCAAATGGTG